>JAOWCC010000949.1:0-146585 GCA_030867875.1 Actinernus sp. WN-2022 | reverse complement strand
TAAAAAAAACACAACTGGAATTGCAGAACATATTAATCGCACACCAAATTATTTAAATAGATGTTTAAAAAGTATTTTCAAAAGTTTCACTTTGTACTTAAATATCAGTTTAACTAGCTATTAACTTAAAGTGTTACACCCCCACCCCACCCCCCCCCCCCCCCCCCAAGTTTAAATACACCTGTGGATAAGCGCAAGATAAATGTACCATATTCTGTGAAATTATTTCACTATTTAAAGTGGTAAAAACCGCAAAAGTTACCCCCCCCCCCCCCAAGTTTAAATGTACCATATTCTGTGAAATTATTTCACTATTTAAAGTGGTAAAAACCGCAAAAGTTACCCCCCCCCCCCCCAAAGTTTAAATACACCTGTGGATAAGCGCAAGATAAATGTACCATATTCTGTGAAATTATTTCACTATTTAAAGTGGTAAAAACCGCAAAAGTTACTGAAATATTAATTGAATTCCTGGTTGTTTGTTTAGGTATATAAAGGAATTAAGCCATTTCAAGATTTCTTTATACACGTAGCTCTTTACATTTGTAAGTCTAACCATGATTAATAATATGCAATGATTATTTTCAAAACTCCCAAAATGAGTAATTTGTTTGACACCATAATTGTTAACACAGTTTAGTACTATAGCGCCTATTTTGGCTAACAAATATTGTTTTCGTCACATTTAATAGTCGACTTGCAATTGCATCAGCACTGAACCACGATTCCTCCTGATACTTTCTCTTCACTTGACTGCACTTATGAGTCGCGTTCTCTTTCTAACACATAAACTACCCCTTCATAAGTAAAGAACATGATTGCTGTGTTGGGAACTTGGCGGATTATGTGTGTTCCTAGACCCCCATACAAACCTCGCCAGCCTTCCTCCTTCACGACTGTTCTCAAAGTTTGAAAGAACGAATGGTATTTCTGTCTTCCCAAAAACTCGCTTTCTTGTTGCCGCAGGCGAGTTCTGGCGACCTCATGGGGATAACACAAGCTTGTTGCAATAAACTTGGATATTCCAGCAGCCACCATACATTCAAATACGATAAAATCCCTATTACTTTTGTACTGAAATTTTATGAGCTTTTCTCGTATGCGTTCATAGATGACAAAGTGAATCACAGTTTCTGAAATTCCCATGTACGAGGCTGTGAGCCCTCTGTAAAATGCTCGTATTCCCTCGGTTTTGTAAGCGTCTGACGCTACCCTAAAAGCGCTAACTATATTTCCTCCCTGATTCTCGAGTTGTAGTCTTGTCTTGATGAACCACAGAGGGTTAGTGACGGTGTGATTAACAAAAGCAGCTACCGCAGCGGAACTCATATGCACCAATAGTCCATCTTCCTTCAAAGAGCCAGATCTGTTTAAGGAACTTTTCATCTTGGAATATATAGCAAAGTATATAGCCCTAGATGGGGTGACTCCTAAAAGAGTCGGTCCAAGTCCTTTAAATAGCGATCGTACCCCCTCATTCTTTACCATATATCTAGCATAAGGAATTATCCCGCTGAACTTGTGTCTCGTAGTTCTTGTGCTGAAGTTTACGCTTCCAGATAAAGCACCAGCGGTCGAGACGGCAGGCGCCATCCTTATACTTGATCGCTGTGCTTTGAACACGGAGGATTGCAACCTTGTTTGAATAACCTCTAAAGGGATAGTGGCAGATGCTCCCATGGATCCTCCTAGTCCTCCAGCGATGAGATGAACGGCGAATGAGTGCTTCTGGCCTTCGGAAGCCATAATTTTTCGATCTTTAAACTCAAGTCAAGTCAATAATTATCGATCTTGACGCGGCGCTGGCGAATCTGAATTTGTGTACCGAGTTTTCACCGTACTAAATTTTCTAGCAAAACACTATTTCTGCTATGGCCATACAGTAGATTTGACTGTTTCAGGAGCTAAAGAACTAAAATGGGAAGCAAAAATTACACATTCTCCTCGCTCATGTTTCCGTGCTCGACAAACCGGTTCTTTTGTGGGCTAATATTATGATGTAACCTTGTGACGTCATAGACCACGCCTCCACTATGTCCATATTAGGAGCACTTCTACAAATATGGCTTGCGTTATACTTTTTATGCATCGACGTCACGTCATGACACTATTGTTGCACGGTTTTTTATTCGTGCACGGTTTTTTATTCGCGCATGGTTTTTATTCGTGCAGTGCATGGTTTTTATACGTACATGGTTTTTATACGTACATGGTTTTTATACGTACACAGGATCCACGTACATGGAATTGTATACGTGCATGGAATTTTATATGTGCATGGAATTTTATTCGTGCATGGTTTCTTATTCGTGCATGTTTTTTTTATACGTGCATGTTTTTTTTTATACGTGCACAGGAGCCCATGACGTGCATTATTGTTGCACGGTTTTTTATTCGTGCACGGTTTTTTATTCGTGCACGGTTTTTTATATTCGCGCATGGTTTTTATTCGTGCAGTGCATGGTTTTTATACGTACATGGTTTTTATACGTACATGGAATTGCATACGTGCATGGAATTTTATATGTGCATGGAATTTTATTCGTGCATGGTTTTTTATTCGTGCATGTTTCTTTTATACGTGCATGGTGTTTTATACGCGCATGGTTTTTTTATACGTGCATGGTTTTTTATTCGCGCATGGTTTTTAATATTCGTGCATGGTTTTTTATACGCGTATGGTTTTTTATTCGTGCATGTTTTTTTTATAAGTGCATGTTTTTTTTATAAGTGCATGTGTTTTTTTATACGCGCATGTTTTTTTTATACGGTTTTTGCAATTTTGATTTTTTTTTATACGCGCATGGTTTTTTTTATACCCGCATGTTTTTTTTTATACCCGCATGGTTTTTTATACCTGCATGGTTTTTTATTCGTGCATGTCTTTTTTATACCCGCATGGTTTTTTATACCCGCATGGTTTTTTATACCCGCATGTTTTTTTTTATACCCGCATGGTTTTTTATACCCGCATGGTTTTTTTTATACCCGCATGGTTTTTTATACCCGCATGGTTTTTTTTATACCCGCATGGTTTTTTTTATACCCGCATGGTTTTTTATACCCGCATGTTTTTTTTTATACCCGCATGGTTTTTTATACCCGCATGGTTTTTTATACCCGCATGGTTTTTTTTATACCCGCATGGTTTTTTATACCCGCATGGTTTTTTATACCCGCATGGTTTTTTATACCTGCATGGTTTTTTATTCGTGCATGTCTTTTTTATACGTGGCGGTGCATGGTTTTTATACGTGCGTGTTTTTTTTATTCGCGCATGGTTTTCAGTATACGCGCATGGTCTGTTTTATATGCATTATAAAATTAAACAAGTCCAAGGACTACAGAAAAGCTGATCGAACAACGTATATATTGAGAATTCTACGATATTTCGGCTGGCCAAACCAGCCTTCTTCAGGTAGATCTTACAAATGAATATTTCACAATGGCAAGTATATATATCAAGGTGATTACACAATCTAAGAGGAAAAGGGAAATATTCATTTGTAAGATCTACCTGAAGAAGGCTGGTTTGGTCAGCCGAAATATCGTAGAATTCTCAATATATACGTTGTTCGATCAGCTTTTCTGTAGTCCTTGGACTTGTTTACTTATTAGTATTTTTGGCTGATCAGATCTCTCCGCAAGATCCAACGTACCACCGTCAGAATTGTCGTATACGGTTTTTGCAATTTTTTATTATTATAAAATTGTCCATTTTTTCCATGTGTGGCTTACAAATAATCGTTGTTTGGTATACATGCATGCTTTCCCCCCTTTATTATGCTCGAAAATAATTTTGAAACATTTGGCGCCTCATAGATTAATACCGAAAAAGTGGTGCTCTGAACCGGAGCGCTGTCATTTTGAATCGTGTTGACATTTAGGGCGATATTCATTGGCCATTTTTTTTACACTTGGAGCGTGACGGGCTGTCAAGCGTGGAGCGAGGGGCGCTCTACTTTCTTCCCTTCCCTTCACCCTCCCCCTCCCTACATTTTTGTCCTCGCCCCATTTTGTCCGCCTGCCAAAGGTGACCCAATCCGGGGAAAAACGACGCCGGCAAGCAGTCTAGGCAGCACGCGCGCCCCGTCATTCTTTCCCGGAATTTGATACTAGGGTACTTGTGATGTTGAGAAAAATAATTATTGAGCTCCGAGACTTGTTTATAGAAAGGTTATCCGATAAATTTCTATTAATTAAACGTAACTTCGGATATTTTTCATTATAATGTATTCATTACATGCTTCAACAATATATATCTATTTCTGTGAAACATTCGACCTCCTTGAAATATTTTAAGCTCAGTACCCCGTGTCTGAGAAGTCTACATGCTGGCAAAGTTGTAAACGGTTTTACCATTTTAATCATATAAACCCACTAGACAATGCACACACGAGTTACACTGAACAACAACAAGAACAACTTTATGCGCATAATATAATTTTTTTATATAATCATCTGAGAATGATAATATAAGTAGTTAATAATTGATTGAAAAGTAATTATGCTAAATAAATTAAACCGTAAGGAATTTTCTGTTAGCCGCTAGCCTTTTTACGTTTAGTTTAGTTACATTTAATTACAATTTTATGTATAAATGAAATATTATTATTATTGGACTTTAAAATATATAAATCTAATCATAGTCTACATAGGATTGCATCCATAAGTCCTAAAACCTAACAGGACCTCAATAGTATTGATCAAAAGAAGCCACCTATTTATCGTTTGATAATTACGGTGGGTGCATTACGGTGGGCGCCGCATGCAAGGAAGTCCGCCGTCTGAAACCGGGCCTTTTCGTTGAAGTGCGACAGTCACTGTGAAAGTTTCGCGTTTGGAAAATTGCATTCAGCCGACCGATAAGTCAAACGAATACTAGACGTCATAAAATCTAGGCGGACTCCGCGTTTGATTAACGGTCGGTTAAAAACTAGCCTGCTTACAGGCTCTCGGTTTTTTCCCGGAAATGTTAGTTTTCGGGTCGGGCTTGGGTTACCTGTGGGCCGAGCGAGGCCGAAGGCAGAAAGTATGGATCGGCAGAAAGTACCGCAAAAAGTACGTAGAGTTTCAGTGAATTTAACAATGCATAATTTCTGCCGTTCTTCTAAGAACCGTATTTCTACGGAAAATCTGTACGAAGTATCTGATCGGGATGGCAGTCGCGGCAGTGTCAAGATGTTGGCGCGCGTGCAACTTGTGAATTCGCCGTTGTTGTCGAGTCATTCCGTTGTTATCGGTTTGTTATCGGTCATGTATTCAATAATTACTTCTGGAGCTTCATATGTATGTCGATTGGTCACAAGGATCTCCTTTTCAGTTCCCAGTTTTCCTGGTTAGTTTGGACATTAGGGATTTATTCACGAATATTTCGTACACTTAGCGAGCATATGTCGAAACTAGATAAAGTTCGCTTGTCACAGAAGTTCGTAAACTAGCGGTTTCGTAATGTTTGTTCTCGGAATTTTCATGCTAAGGATAATAACTTTTAGAGCTTCATATGAATGTCTATTGGTCACAATACTATCCTCTTTCGGATCCCCGGGTTATTTTCGACATTTAGAGATTTATTCTTGGAGATTTCGTACAATTTAGCGACCGTGTGTTGAAATTGTCACGAAAGTGAGTAAACTGACTAGCTGTTTCATAGCACTTCGATGTTTTGACTCGTATGTAGTCGATAATAACTTATATAGCGTCATATGTATGTCGATTTCTCACAAGGCTATCGTGTTTGAGTTTATGAGATTGTTATGCCAGCAAAGAAAGGTTTTATCTAACTTTTCGTACAGTCTTTGCACTCCATATGGTTTAATTCAGGAAACAATCTGTCAATCAATCATAACGAAGCGGCTCGTGCAAAAACCTATCTGTCAACGATTAGCCAGTGCTGCGTTCGTGAACGAACGCGGGCTACTCTGAAACACAGACCTTCCGGGCAGGCTCTCATTCTGACGCACTCGTACTCGCCTCCGCCTCGCTCGGGTCCGGACCTCGCTCGGCCCACAGATAACCCAACATTTCCAACCAACCCGAAAACTAATATTTCCGAAAAACCTGAGAGCCTGTAAGCAGGCAAGTTAAAAACTTGAAACTTTCACAATGGAACTTCAACGCCGTGAACGGCAATAAGCCCTGACCAAAATAGTGAACACTGTTGGATTGCACGATCCAACTTTGCTATGATAGTTTATCATCCCATGTTGGGCGATGTTCGACCAATATTTTTGCTTTTGTTCGAAAGTGCTCGTGCAGTCCACCAAAAAAAGTTCAAGTCTGATCAGGGCTTTCACGCCCAGAAAGCACCAGCTTTACGTGTGTTTACCGACAATTACAAAGCCTCAGGCGATGGACTTTTGATCAGAACGTAAACATTGATAGGCCACTTGGCAACGACGGAGTGTTATTAGATGGGCTTCACTCAATCCCCAGAGATTCAAATGACCTGAAAGGGCATGGCCGCCGTGACGTAATGTGCAACCATCTATATGCCTTATACAGGAATGACGTATGTACCTGCACTATCATAATCTTCTTTTGTTATTTTAATTTAGACCATTGTCTTGGTAATCTCAGAGTAAGAAACATAATTCTGGTAATGCTATTTCAGGAAACACGGTTCAAGTGTTTTATCAGGCGATTCCAAATACTGAGAAAACGAATGAACTCGAGGGGCACAGGCCGCACAGCCCAGAGGGTTTTTATTGTTTTCGATATATTTAGAATCCCCTGATAAAACACGCAGAATATGGTTTCTCAAGGTTATGGCTAAACCGAAAATTTACATACGTTTCTTTATAAACATCATCAGCAAATATTGTTTACCGCTTGACTGTTGTATATAATTATTCCATAGATGATGGTTTGTCGTCCTGGTGGCTAAAAACGTCAAATCTTGGCGATTTATGAGGGTCTTGGGAACAGCGAACTCAAGACCCTCATAAATCGCCAAGATTTGACGTTTTAAGCCACCAGGACGACCAACCACAATAGACAAGGTAAATTAACTTTTATTTGATGTTCAAATATGCATGTTTTTGCAATACGTCGATCTTTAACTTAATCCTCATACATTCCCTATAAAATCAAATACAAACGTCATGTGTGGGCTCCCTGTGGTTTGATTCGGCGCATGCAAGAAAAGTTCCCCGTTTGAAACCGGTGTCACAGCGTTTTGTGTTCCCAGCGATTTGTGTTCCAGGGGGAGGGGTGGGGGTACACGAATCGCTAGCGTTTTGTGTTCCAAGCCGATTCGGTTCAGTTAAAAGACGTAAAATGAGTCTTTCTCTGTTACTTAGCCGAGGTCAACGCTTGTAATTATAAGAAGTTAACTCAGTCGATTTATCCTCGTTGGGAGTAACGAACAACTATGAATTTCTAACGAGACCTGAAACAACCATGGGGGCTGATCAAAGCCAGGTCCCAACTAATCCACAGATCGAATTGGAGTTTAGCGTGTTGGCTTTTGCGCCGGGAAAAGCGAGGGCGAGATACCAACTAACTCAACTCACATATGGCGCCCCGTCCGGGAATCGAACCTGGGCCACAGAGGTGAGAGGCGAAGCGCTTAACCACTGCGCCACCCTATGCTTTCATGAGTTCATTTATAATTCCCTGTCGGACTCATTTATTGCTCACGCTTTTAGGCGGTTCGATCAGTTCAGCTCACATTAGGCCGACAACACAGTGACATCCTCAATGTACAGAGCTATGTTAAAGAAGTTAACACAGTGGATGTAGATCGTATATATCGATCACCAATGTGAGTAATGATTTGTGAATTAGAGCGGATTTCAATTGAGTGTCGGAAGTGTTTTGGTTTTGCGTTTACTAAGCTCTCCTATTGGCTGAGAAAGTAAACTAACCAATCAGAATCCAAAGTAAAACCAAATGCAAATTGTTTTGGTTTGGTTTGTCATTGGCTAACAGGGAAGCCATTTATGAGTTACTTGTGATTATTCGCTCCTATGATTGGCTGGCTGTGGGTAATTTGCGTTTGGTTTCACTACACTCAACTGAAAACCGTTCTAAGGCCCCAGTGAAACGGTGTTCTAATGAGTTAAATCGTTCCGATCAAAATCCGTCGTTGGCACACGACGGTATTTAACGATATATACCGTGAATATAAATATTAAAAAAACGCACCAAATGAACTTTATATTCAATTACTAGTAATCTCACTGCAAAGCCGGTCTTCATCCCCAGGGACACAAATCACTGGGAACACAAACCGCGAATACGAATCGCTAGCGCGATTCATGTACCCATTTTATAAACAAAATACATCAGTGATAAAACAATAAATTTCAAACTTAACTGTATCATTAAAACAAGTTACAAACCTTAAAGAAAATATTTATGTAAATATAGATATATTTTTCAGTATTTAGTCCCGTTTAATCATGAAGTGAATTTAGCGGCTAATAAACATCAACTAGTAAAGTTTCTTGTTCCCAAAAAATACTTTCGCACACATAAATTCTGAAGAAAAGTTACAATTTTAAGTTTAAAATATATTATATAATGTTAAATTACCGTCTTCTGGTTTAATTTTCATTTTGGAAAGTCAGGGAACACAAAACGCTAGCGATTCGTGTACCCCCACCCCTCCCCCAGGAACACAAATCGCTGGGAACGCAAAACGCTGACACACAGGGCCTTTTCGTTGAAGTGCGACAGTCACTGTGAAAGTTTTCAAGTCGCGTTTGGAAAATTGCATTCAGCCGACCGTCAAGTCAAACGAATACTAGACGTCACAAAATCTAGGCGGACTCCGCGTTTGATGAATGATCAGTTAAAAACTTGAAACTTTCACAATGGAACTTCAACGCCGTGAACGGCAATAAGCCCTGACCAAAATAGCGAACACTGTTGGGTTGCACGATCCAACTTTGCTCGATAGTTTATCATCCCATATTGGGCGATGTTCGACCAACATTTTTTGCTTTTGTTCGATCAAATGTTCTACAGCGTTTGGCCGCCTTGTGCAATCCACCAAAAATGGTCGAGTCTGATCAGGGCTTTCACGCCGAGAAAGCACTGGCTTTACCGAAAATTACAAAGCCTCAGGCGATGGCGTTTGCGGATCACAACGTAAACATCGATAGGCCACTTGGCAACGACGGAGTGTTATTAGAATTAGACGGAATAGATGGTTTCACTCAATACCCAGAGATTCAAATGACATAGGGCATGGCGGCCTTGTTGCTTTACCTAACAAAAGAAGCTAACGAAGAATCTACTGTTAAAGGTACACCAACATGGCCACCGTGACGTAATGTGCAACCATCTATAGGCCTTATGCACGAATGACGTATTGTACCTGCACTATCATAATCTCCTTTTGTTACTTGTATTTAGACCATTGTCTTGGTAATCGCAGAGTAAGAAACATAATTCTGGTAATACTATTTCAGGAAACACGGTTCAAGTGTTTTATCAGGCGATTCCAAATACTGAGAAAACGAATGAACTCGAGGGGCACAGGCCGCACAGCCCAGAGGGTTTTTATTGTTTTCGATATATTTAGAATCCCCTGATAAAACACGCAGAATATGGCTTCTCAAGGTTATGGCTAAACCGAAAATTTACATACGTTTCTTTATAAACATCACAGCAAATATTGTTTACCGCTTGACTGTTGTATATAATTATTCCATAGATGGCTTATTTTTTGCTGGCAATGAATTCACTGCGCTGTTTATTTCAGTTATTAAAATAAAAATGATAAGCAACTGAAAAATGTTCGTGTAATACAGACTACTGACAGTCTTCAAGCGCACCGATCACATGCCGAAAACCCCTATGTTAAACCCCGGTAAAACTGTCGAACATTGTATCTTGTCATCCGGCACTTGTTGGACCAACATTGTTCTATAGTTTGTCATCCCATGTTGGACCAACATTGTTCTATAGTTTGTCATCCCATGTTGGACCAACATTGTTCTATAGTTTGTCATCCCTTGTTGGACCAACATTGTTCTATAGTTTGTCATCCCTTGTTGGACCAACATTGTTCGATAGTTTGTCATCCCATGTTGGACCAACATTGTTCTATAGTTTGTCATCCCGTGTTAGACCAACATTGTTCTATAGTTTGTCATCCCTTGTTGGACCAACATTGTTCTATAGTTTGTCATCCCTTGTTGGACCAACATTGTTCTATAGCCGTTTGTCATCCCTTGTTGGACCAACATTGTTCTATAGTTTGTCATCCCATTGTCAGAGATCATACATGTAGTACGTTATCAATACAGAGCACTTATGCATGAGATATATATATACCAGTATAAACAAGTGTATTAATAAAACTGATGAGGAATATTATGTCGGTAGCAATGGCTTCATTCACGACATAAAGTGGCACCCCCGACGGGATACACTGAGTCTGAGAACATATCAGGTATATTAACTTGTAGAACTGGGCTTCAAACAAACGTGAAAACAAAAATGGAAAAGGTAGCGAAGGATCTGGATGTGCAACTAAAGTTTTTAGCCTTCACCAAAGCAAAGGGCGAGGTGGTTGTAGGAAAGAGAAACGCCGAAGGAATCGAGCGGCATCGTGATGCCCTCCGGATTATTGTGAAGCAGGTGGAGACGTTAAAACTAACTATCGAGCAAGAGAAAGTTTCGGCCGGTGAAACAATGGAAGATCTTACTCTTTGGAACAAAGATATTGAAGAACAACAGTCGCTAGCTGATGAGGAAATCACGCGACTGGGGAAATGTTTATCCGACGCCAAACATGAGGAAAACCTAGTTGAACAGGAGAATGGGCAGGAAATCCTGGCGCAAGCCAGGGCTTCGCAACTAGCTTTTGAAAAGGCACAGTATGAGTTAAAACTGGGGTACGAACAGAAGATCGAGGAGGCAAAAGCGAAAGGGAAGGAATCTACGATATATAGCAGCACAGGTGAAAAAGGGAATAACGCCAAGCTCCCCAAGCTGGTAATTTCCAAGTTTGATGGATCTCACATGGATTGGCCACGATTTTGGAATCAGTTTGTTGCGGAAATCGACAAAGCAGAGGTTGCGAGTATTACGAAGTTTAGTTATTTGAGGGAATTAGTGAATCCAAGCGTATATAAGGGCCGGAATTGACGGTCTTCCTTTTTCAACTGAAGGGTATGAACGAGCGAAGAATATTTTAAAGGATCGGTATGGGAAAGCCAGTGAGGTTGTAAACGCGTATGTTATGAATATCACGAGTTTGCCTAAAATTAGTGGGGCAAACCCACTAAAAATCCATGATTTCTACAGTAAGTTACTTACTAGTGTTCAATCTCTAGAAACAATGGGTAAATTGAATACTGTAAATGGATACGTAAGGATGACCCTAGACAAGCTTGAGGGTATAAAGGGGGATTTGGTTCGTACGGAGGACGATTGGCAGGAATGGGATTTCCCTAAATTTGTAGAGGCCCTACGGAAGTGGACACTACGAAATCCCATTCTGGCCAAGGAGTCTGAATCACCTTTTCGTACTGATAGGCCAAACGCATCGCGCAATCGGCAAAATGCAACTCATAATTATCAAACGCAACAGAGTGGGCGAAATTGGAAACGCGTTTGTGTTTATTGCAATGATGGCTCACATAAGGCTGTGGAGTGCACTAAGGTTATCGGGGTAGATGATCGCAAAGCCATTTTGAGAGCCAGTAAGCTTTGTTTTAATTGTACAGGGAGCCAGCACTTAGCATCGGAATGTCGTAGCCGCTCGGTATGCCAAAAATGCGATAGGAAAGGTCACCATACGTCCATTTGCCCTACTCTCGGTGCAATTAAAGGAACACAAATGGGGAAACCGGAGAAGATGATGACAACTACGTTTACACCTAATAACTTGGTAATTTATCCTGTCGTTGTAGTTGAAGTGGGTGGGATTACGTGTCGCGCATTATTAGATACGGGCGCCGGAAGCTCGTATGCGTCAGCGGCGTTGCTCGACAAAATTGGCGCACGTGTGCACAAACGGCAAGTGCGCACAATTGAGATGATGCTCGGCTCAGTAACGAAAACGATGGAAATGTCCCGTGCGCAAGTGCGCTCACATGGGTCCGATTTTCATATGGACGTCGAACTTACAAGGGTTAACAAGGACAAGCTTCTTGAGCTGGATAACCCACGCTATCCGGAATGCATCGCAAAGCATTCGCACCTAGAGGGAGTGACAATGGACGATACGGATACGAAGGATTGTCTGCCGGTACATGTCATCCTGGGCGCAAGTGAATACGCTCGCATTAAAACTCAGACACTTCCAAGGATTGGCGCGCCGGGAGAGCCTGCGCGAGGGTGCTGAGAGTACCAAACTCCGTGTTGTGTATGATGCGTCCGCACGTGCATCAGATAACTCGCCATCCCTTAATGAATGTCTAAATCCAGGACCACCCTAACAGAACGACCTATGGAATGTAATGGTGAGAGCGAGGCTCCACCCTATCCTGATAACTGGGGATCTCGTGCAGGCCTTCTTGCAAATAAGGATCCGGGAAGCGCATCGTGATGCTTTACGTTTCCACTGGTTTGAGGATCTGGAAGCCAAAACGGTCGAGACCTTGCGGTTTACCAGAGTGTTGTTTGGGCTCGCCCCATCGCCGTTTCTGCTGGCGGGCGTGCTTAGGCAACACTTGGAAAGCTGCAAGGAAACCTATCCGGATATGGTGAGTGAGATATCGAAGAGCTTGTATGTCGACGATCTCATATCCGGGGGTCCATCGCTTAAGAGCGTCGAGGAATTAAAGGATGCAGCCACAAAGATATTTGCAGAGTGAGGGTTCGAGTTGCACAAATGGCATTCTGACTAATGTGTGCGAGCTAGAGGTGAGACTTACGCAAAGGAGCAATTAGGAGTTCCCAAAGGAAGACAAGCGACCATCCTTGTTCTCTCTTGGTACACAGAAGATGATACTATCAGCATCAAGTTCCCGACAGAGTTGGTCCAACCGACAAAGCGCGGAATCTTAAGCAATGTTTCGAAGATTTACGACCCCCTCGGGCTTGTTTCACCCCTTACCCTGGAGGTCAAGATTTTATATCGTAAGGCCTGCGACACCAAATTGGCCTGGGATGCTGAACTGCCACGTGACCTGATGCGCAACTGCCTGAGATGGAAAAAGGGTCTTCCAAACGAGGTAGTGGTACCCAGGTCGCTCGCAATGTACAGGGAAGACATAGAAGGGATCGAATTGCACGCCTTTGGAGATGCGAGTGGCAGGGGCGTTTGCGCGGCCGTTTATGCGGTGGTTAAGCAACCATCAGGTTTCAATCAAGGGCTGGTCGTGGCAAAAGCCAGACTGGCCAAGCAGGGATTAACTATCCCTCGGTTAGAGTTGGTCTCTGCCCATATGGCAGTAAACTTAATGGCTAATGTTAGCACAGCAATAGATGGGTTTGTTATCCTGTCAAAACACTGCTGGCTCGATAGTAGTGTTGCGCTGCATTGGATCAAGGGAAACGGACAGTACAAGCAGTTCGTAAACAACCGAGTCAGTAAAATTCAGCAACATGGTGATGTGAACTGGCGTCACATGACAAGCCAAGAGAACCCCGCTGACCTCGGAAGCCGCGGCGGTAGTGTAGATGATGTACAGTCGTGGTGGAAAGGACCTAACTGGCTGGCGAATCAACAGCAATGGCCATGTGACATCGTAACGAGTGAAACCGCTGAGAGCAAAACGGAAGCAAAGGTTCTGAAAGAGGTTTTCGCCGCAGCAAGCGATGTGACAGACGGGTTTGACACGCTTCTGGGTAAGTTTGCTTTGTGGAAAGTTCTGAGAATTGGCGCGTGGATGTCCAGATTTGTGCGCAACTGTCGTCTGGATAAGAAACAAAGAGTTAGGGGACCGCTGACTACAAGCGAAATGGAGTGGCAGAAAAACTTCTGGGTACTGCGCGCACAGGAAGTTTGAAGAGGACAAATTGCAGCTAAACCTACAGGAAAGAAGCGATGGTATCCTGGAATGTCGAGGAAGAATTCAGGGTGATTATCCTATTTACCTCCCTGACAACCACCCTTACACAGAGAAGCTAGTTAAGTTGTTGCATCTGCTTACGCTACATGGGGGGATGGGACTTACCATGGCGAAGGTGCGTGAGCTTTACTGGATCCCAAGGTTGAGAAGACTGGTGAAACGAGTGGTAAAGGGATGCTATGGCTGCAAGCGTTTCCAGGCTACTGCGCTGGGCAACCCGCCCCCAGGAAACCTACCTCGAGACCGGACAGAAGGGACGACAGCGTTTCAAGTGGTAGGTGTCGACTTTGCTGGTTCGATAAGATATCGGAAAGGGAAAGATAAAGAAGGCAAGGCCTATATCGTCCTATTCGCGTGTAGCTTAACAAGAGGGATCTACTTGGAAATCCTACCCAGCATGGAGACATCGGAGTTTTTGGCTAGCCTGAAGAGGTTTATCGCACGCCGTGGGAGGCCCGAGAAAATTTATTCGGATAACGGAAGGACTTTCGTTGGGGCGGCAAGGATACTCAAGGCTATAATGCAGAACGAGAAGCTTCACAACTACTTGGCACAGCAGGAAATCCGCTGGCAGTTTAACCTAAGTAGGGCCCCATGGTGGGGGGGGCAGTTCGAGCGAATGGTGGGACTAGTCAAAAGAGCACTCTATAAGACCATTGGAAATGGGTATCTAACATGGTCAGAGCTCCAGGACGTAATGCTGGACGTAGAGGTAACCCTCAACAACCGGCCCTTGAGCTATGTGGAGGAAGACCCACAACTTCCTCTCCTAACCCCAAACGCTCTACTGTTTGGGCGACCGAACCTATTACCAGAACTGGAACCGCATCACTTTGAGGTCCCGGATTTAAGGAAACGGGCAAGGTACATTAGACGGTGCAAGAATACGATGTGGCGAAGATGGACGGGGGAGCATTTGAAGGGTCTTCGCGAACAGCATCGTCTAAAACATGCGGGAAAGCAACGGGATGTGACAGTGGGGGAGGTAGTGATCATCAAGGACGAGGAGAAGAACCGGGGAAAGTGGAAGATGGGAATTGTGAGTGAGCTTATCACTGGTCGTGATGGCGTGGTAAGGGGAGCCAAGCTGCGAGCTGGAAATTCCTATCTTGAACGAGCTGTGCAGCACCTCTATCCTCTTGAGTTGGCTTGCGATCTAGAGGCACCAAGACAAGGTGATGGCCTTAATGTAAATGCGCCAAAATTTACCTCTAGGCGACCAGCAAGGCGCGCAGCCCAAGACGCTAAGGAACGCATCTCTGTCATGGCGGATGACGAGTAGCGAACAGCCTAGCTACGATAACCGTTACACTTTATATGAGCCCATTGTATTCATATGCTTGGTTTGTTTAAGTTCGTTAGCTAAGTGAGATTAAGTCAGACAAACATTTGCTCTCTCCGAGACAAATGGGGGGATGGTGTCAGAGATCATACATGTAGTACGTTATCAATACAGAGCACTTATGCATGAGATATATATATACCAGTATAAACAAGACATGATCCAATAAGTAATCGCAATTATCTATGTATTTTAGGAATGTAGGCATAAGTTCACTAGGGAACTGAAACCTTGATAACTAACTGTCAATCAAGTGAACAATCGATCGAACGCATGATATGAAAGTATAGAGGGAGTTGTGCTGTGTACTTCTAGCAGTACCAACATTGTACCAACATTGTTCTATAGTTTGTCATCCCTTGTTGGACCAACATTGTTCTATAGTTTGTCATCCCTTGTTGGACCCACATTGTTCTATAGTTTGTTATCCCTTGTTGGACCAACATTGTTCTATAGTTTGTCATCCCTTGTTGGACCAACATTGTTCGATAGTTTGTCATCCCATGTTGGACCAACATTGTTCTATAGTTTGTTACAGTCTTGTTAGATTTGAGAAAAATACCTTCTACCGAGAGAACCAAAACCATGGGTGAAGACGTAATCCAGCATTAGCGTTAATCGGGCTCTGAACAACTGGGCCTAGGTTAATTTTGGCTTTGATTTTCCCTATTTCCTAATACATTTTCCGAGGTACACTTCACTGCCATTTTGAGATTCTTTTGGGAATTAAACTGAAAAATGGAACTGTTTGTAATGTGACAGAAATATCACTGGTTACCTAGACTGGGAGGACACCTACTTAAGTGGTATCTAAGCAGTGATGCCACTTTTGGCTTTTGGGTATATACTTCATGGTGGTGTTTCGTTCCATATAGTCTCCCTGTACAATCATTTTCTCTACTGTTTTACAGTATTATGCAGGAAGACTATATGGAACGAAACACTACCATGAAGGTATATACCCACTTTTGTCACCATCAACACCAGTACAACATTAATCTACGGTAACAATTAGCCATTTCGGAGTTGAGGAAGGGACTGAGTATCAAAACTTAATCTGATTAAGATATGAACCCTGTTACAAGGAAGATCACTCTAAGATTAGTAAGTTTACCGAGTTTGAGCGGGAAGATGATTGTTTGACAATAAAAATGTGGTGAGCTTTGAAAAAAACGTAAAAATAAGAGAAAATGTATGGCTTTTGTGACAGCGTCCCCCAAAACCATACATTCTCTCTTTTTTTTTTGCGATTTTTGAAAGCTTGTTGTTCAGTTCGTATGTATCCAAACATTCTCAAACTCGGCAAACATACTAATTTTAGTGTGATATTTCTTGTAATGGGGTTCATTTCTAATCAGATAAAGCTTTGACACTCGGACCAAGTCCCTTCCTCAACTCCGAAATGGCTAAACCCCATAATACACTGTCATATATTTTAAAGGGAACCTCGGCTGAAAAACAATGTTTGCTCTCATGTGTTTGTTATGGATGCCTAAGTCTGTTTCTGTGTTTGTCTCCAGTAAATTGTACACTAGATGTCATTTATGCAACAATTTTCCTGTTGATAAAACTCATTTGAATTTCCTGCGCGCCGCCATCTTGAATTTTATGACGTCACAGTGTAACTTATTGTTAGAAAACAATAGCTCTTTTGTTATGCGACAATAGGGCAACACTGTGACGTCATGATATCCAAGATGGCGGCACGCAGGAAATTCAAATGAGTTTGATCGAGAGGAAAATCGGTGCATAAATGACATCTAGTGTACAATTTACTGGAGACAAACACAGAAACAGACTTAGGCATCCATAACAAACACTTGAGAGCAAACATTGTTTTTCAGCCGAGGTTCCCTTTAATGTTATCTGTATTATCAGCAGCAGCATTATTTGAACCACAAATACCAGCTTCATCATCAAGCTGCTATTGTCAGATTTAGAATCAGTGTTAGCTAAGCATCTTAATTTGTCTCAGAACTACTTGTATCAGCATTACTAGTAGTACTGTCAATGACAGCAGTAGCACTGTCGCCAGCATCAGTACCAACGTTATCTCTATCAGAACTGGCAGTACAGTCAATATCAGCTCCAATACTGTCACCAGTATCGGCACCAGCATTATTAGTGTCTCTATCAGAACTGTCTACAGCATTGGTACCAGCAGTATCTCTATCAGAACTGGTAGTATCAGCTCCAGTACTGTCACCAGTATTAACAGTATTACTGTCATTTGCACCACCTATGCCAGCATTACCCTCATCATTCCCAGCTGACAGAAAGTCATCCATGATGATGTCTTCAGGGTTTGGCACAGCAGGCAGGAATTCCTCAGCTGGACCACAGATAGTCACAAAGATATCTTTTGCCTACAACAAATGGTACACAAAGATGCACAGAACTCAGTTTTGGGTATGCAACTAACTGTAAATTGAAATGTGGGAGAACAAAATAACATTGCACAAGAAAGGAGAAGGCAAAATATAACCATCATTGTTGATTTGAGCATAGGCAAGCATGAGGACATAAAGTTCAGTGAATTTTAGTCTTTTGCTTTTAAGGTTAAAGGTAAAGCAACCTTATTTAACGTTGGTAGCTCCTAACAGTCTTGAAAGACTGATAAACATGAGGCAAACAGGAGCCAAAATTAGTAAACATCACAAGTTTTAGGTTCATATCTTAAAACTGAAGGAATGGGAAATTTGTAAAATCTCAAAATGTAACAGAGTTTATGAGGCTGGCTAGCACATCAATTTTGGCTCGCTCTTTCCATTTCTGGCATCAATGTTGTCCTAGCAACAACTATTTTTATTAACAAGCTAAGAAGGTCACGTGACCATGTCGTGCAAAGGGCCTATCATTTTACCTGTTGCATGGCCTGCTCCAGGTTTAGTGATATTCCTGGCAACGAGGTAGTTAGAACATTCTGTGGCACACTCTTGACACACCATGGACCAGGCGCAGCATGGTTGAAGTACAAAGACCAGAGCACTACTGGCTTGTTACCTTCTCTGTCATCTGTGAGTAATGCATGGTGAGGAATCAAGGGGATACCCAAGTGAAAAACACATTTGGGCTCAAAAGCATCTTTCAGATGTACTTTGTTCAGAAAATGTATTAAAATTTGATAAAACTTTTTCAGAGTAGAGAACGAGCCCCTCAAATTTGGCCCCGTGAAGACCTGGGTGCCGCCATTTTGTTGACATTAATTCCTGTGACGTTTTTTACGTCACTTCGTCCCACCGGAGTCTTGCGGCTAACTAGTTGTAGCAAGTTGTTTTCTTTGCAGAATTTTCACACGCTCGGAATTAGAGTACATTTTCATCGATATGGTAGAGCAATTTCGTACTAGAACAAAAATATGATGAAGACAATATTGTGAGAGAAGTTCAGAAGACTGGGAGGACGAAGAAAAGCGTGTGGAAGGCGAGAATATCAACGAACAACAAAAGGTGACTACGAGCTAGTGCAAAACTGGTATTGTGCTATGACGTACCGGTAAAGATTCGCTGTGTGTTTTTTAGTTTTTCACTCGGGTATCCCTTTAAAATTTCTCAAACTCATTAATAATTCAACTGGTGAATACAATAGAAATCATGACCATGACGAGTATTTAGAAATTGTTTCCAGATACAGCTTGCATTTCAAGACTTTTAGATTGCTAATTTTATCATTAAAGTGGAGTTTGAGAAGCCATGTAAAACACTCAGAGCTTGTTTTAGAAGAAAGTTTCTAAATACAGTGAAGGGGTTGAAAAACCTTGGCTTTGCTCGGTTTTCAACACCCTATCATTGTACTTAGAAATCGCTTCTAAAACAACTCCTTGTGTTTTACATATTACTTAAAACATTTAATTTTGGGGGTCTGAATAGTTTGAATATTCAAACATATATTTGTGTTTGCTCCAGGAGCAGGAGCTCATCTAGGGAGCTTACACAACGTTCATTTACTAACAAGTACTAGAAACAAAAGGAGGAACTGAGCTACATACATACATGATCAGCACACAACTTATATTGAAACAATACAAAAATATTTATAGGCTAGAAAATGACATAATGTAGAAGGCGAGTTGCAAGGACAAATCATGAAAATTTTTGACTATATTAGAAAAATGCCTTAAAAATACGTTAATTTTGTGCTAGTGACATTTGGATTATTGGTACATATAACATCCATGGACAAATTGACCACTTTAGAAACAAGTAGGGGGATGGGGCAACATCGGTTTTGCAAAGGTGCTTGGGATTGTTACTGGGGACAACCTAATTGCAGAATACAAAGAAACATAGCAAATATCACAATTACAAATGAATGTAACTTTCCCCAGTAACGATCCCAAGCACCATTGCAAAACTGAACTTGCTCCATCCCCCTACTTGTTTCTAAAGTGGGCAATATCAGTGCATGTTTACTTACAGCAAGTAAGTTATTATTTAAATACCACACTTACCATCATTTGATGGAAAATGTAGCAGTTCCCTTGCTGTAGCTTCTAAGTCCTCTTGGGCCGAGTTACCTCCCTCACTAATGAGATGAACCACATGTAAACCACGTGGACATGCCATGGTTGAGTGGCCTAGCTCCAGTATTCTCACAGGAATTCCATTGCCACCCTGAGAGGGCATTGCAAGTAAAGTCACACTATCTTCTTCTGATACCTTGATTGACTTATCAGTAATAAAAACTGCTCGTGACACTGATGAAACAGAAGTTTCTTTCCATTTGCTGGGCAAGTATGTGTGCTCCATGACTAGCCATTTACATTTGAGTTTTTGACCATCAGAGATCACTCCAGTACATTTCTGGGAATCTGAATCTACTATTAATGAATCAGCACTTCTCCGTAGGCAATACAAGCCCCCAAATACAGCACACATACGACAAAAAGCTTGTGGAAGCTCACCTATGCCATACAAGGGCCATATGAAGGGTGTGTTTCCATAGCGACCAAGAGACTGCAGGAAGGACTGTGTGGCTACAAGGCCGTCAATAGTGGGTGTGTCTGGATGTACCATAGCAATGGCATGTAATACAAAGTGCTGTAAATTGGGAGTCATTCGGCGTGATTGTAAGAATTCCACATAAGGTTTGTCTTTGAAATCCATATATTCCTCACTATGTAGCTCGTACTCAACACAAAATGTCAAAAACTTCATCAGCATTCTCTTCTCTATGACAGATATTAGACTGCTGCTAAATACATCTGATCTGGAGCAAGGAACATCTTCAATCTGGTTATTAAGGTATGTCAGTATGTGGTTAACAACTTTAAACTCTGCATAGTGACTTATATTGGCAGTGATCAATGACTCGACCATAGTCCCTCTGGACAGGAGCACCTTTGGTGCAAGATCTATGTTGAAATGTCTGTAGTAGTGTTCAAGGTCTTCAAAGGTCATATCACAGCCCACTGGAGGCTTGGTAATTCTTTGCCTTCTACTCATAGGGGTGGGTTCTATAGAGGGTAGCACCTCTTCTGGTTCTGGTACAGCCTCTTGAGATTGGGGAGGTGACTCGCCTTCAGTTGAAGCCTCATAGACAGTACTTCCACTAGCTTGAGCTTCTGCTCTTATAATGGAATATGGGGTGGGGTCAAAAGAAGGTAGTAATTCTTCTGGTTCTGTTACAGCCTCTTGAGGTTGGAAAGGTGATTGGTTGCCTTCAGTTGACACCTCATCAGCAGAACTTCCACTGACTTGACCTTCTGCTGTCATAATGGAATATATACCAAAAAGTAAAATTACAATTTTAATGATCATCAATGAAGAAAATGTTTTACTAATGACAGCAAAGGACAAATATTTTTACAATACTTTTATAATTATTATTATTATACTGTTTTGCACAAATAGTTTTGAGTGAAAAGGAAAAAAAGAAGGAATTTCAAATTGTTTTGTCC
This sequence comes from Actinernus sp. WN-2022, assembly GCA_030867875.1. Taxonomy (NCBI): domain Eukaryota; kingdom Metazoa; phylum Cnidaria; class Anthozoa; order Actiniaria; family Actinernidae; genus Actinernus; species Actinernus sp. WN-2022. The sequence goes on along the minus strand of JAOWCC010000949.1, from coordinate 125,368 downwards.
CGCAATCAATCATTCTTGAATCATGATTTTTATTTATTTTTTGTTCACAAACACAGTGGTTTCAATAGGCACTGACGACCAACAATTTCATCTGTCTACTTTAAAGATTTTGCTGCCTACTTTTGCAATTTGAATCCACTAGAGGTTCAAGTACCTTTAGCACCCTTGTTCCATTAGCCACCTACTTTTTGTCTTTAGTGTCTCCTACTTTACAAGTTCTTGAAACCACTGCACACATATAGTAAAAGTTTCAGTGATAACATATAAACAGAGCAGATTTTGTATGAGTGGGGTAAACTATCTGTACCGTAACTGTGCTGTAACTTACTGTACCATAACTCTGTAATTTGATTTGATCAGAAAGACAAAAACAATGGGAAACCATTTCAAAGTCACAGCATGCTGTACAGTAACTGTGCCATTGCCAGTGCCGTAGTTTGTCCCACTCAATTGAAATCTGCTCTATCATTACTATGCATTATCCAGTATCATGTGCTGTGCTGCTGCTGCTGTACCTTCAGTCTGCTCTTGTACTTTTTCTGTTTCTTCATCACATGTCTGTCTGTCAGTCCTTTCTTCTGTTTTTGGTGTCTCTGCATCCTGCCCTTGGCTTTCCTCTGTCTTTGGCTCTGTGTCTGGGAGAGGTCCTGTATTTCCAATGCTTTTCTGAGTTACATTAGATGCTTCACCTTTCCTTTTTGTCCTATGGTCAAGGAGTTAATATAAAAACAAATAAAAATATATGAATTTAAGGAATGTATACACCATTCAGTTATCTGCAAGGTTTTTTAAAACATTCTGTTCTACTGTTTCAATGTTCCAACACCAAAAACTGCAAAAAATAAAAACTAGTCTTCAAAACTCCTGTCAATCAATGCAACACTTGACCTGGTCTGGAACACATACTTTTGCACCCAATCAAAGCAGCTTTTACACAACACAATTGTATACATTCAATGATATGGAAAGCTATCAGCAGTTGTTTTGATTGATAGTCCTAGCATGCTGCTGCAAAACTCTTTATAACAACAGAAACCCATATGGAATTTGGAGAGCAAGATTTTCGTGGGGTTGCATGTTGGACCCAACAAACCAACAGGGTAAAGTGAATTATTAACCAAACATACTCTTTGTTTTGGGTACAAAAACAGAGTAAAAATTGACACAGACCCAAAAGACCAAAAGGCCCAACAGACCCAACACTTCCAACAGGCCCATCTGGCCCAACAGCCCACCATTAACCCACCAGATCTAACAGGCCCAACAGATCCAGCAGATCCACCAGGCCCATCAGATTAAACAGACCAACACCAGACCCAACAGAGCAAAAGGTCTACCAGACCCAACAGAGCAAAAAGCCTACCAGACCCAACATATAGGTGGGCCTGTTGGATCTGTTGGGTGCCTGTTAGATTTTGTGTGTCCATTGGATCTGATGAGCCTGTTGGATCTGTTGGGGCTGGTCTGATGGGCCTGTGGGATATGTTGGGTATGGTGGGCCTGTTGGTTGTGTTGAGTCTGTTCGGCCTGTTGGGTCTGGTAGGCCCTTTTGCTCTGTTGGATCTGATGGGCCTGGTGTTGGTCTTTTGGATCTGATGGGTCTGGTGGATATGTTGGGCATGTTGGATGTGATGGGTTTGTTGGTCTGGTGGTTTGATGAGCTGTTGGATCTGATGGGTTTGTTGGTCTGGTGGTTTGGTGGGCTGTTGGATCTGTTGGGTCGGATGGATCTGATGGGCCGGTTGGGGCCAGTTGGATGTGTTGGGCCATTTGGTCTGTTGGATCTGATGAGTTTGTTGGATCTGTTGTGTGCCTCATGGATCTGTTGGGTCTGATGGTCCTGTTGGATGTCTTGTGCCTTTTGGTCTGTGGGATCTGATGGGCATGCTGGATCTTCTGGGTCTGTTGATCTGATGGGCCTGTTGGGTGTAGATCCAACAGGCCTAATAGATCAAATAGATCCAACATACCAAAAGGCCCAACACATCCATCAGATCGAACAGACCAACAGGCCCATCATAGCCAACATGCACCAAACCCAACGGATCCAACAGACACACCAGATCCACCTGGCACCCAACAGATCCAACAGGCTCACCTGAGGTCAAACAGATCCACATGATCCACTTGACCCAATAGGGCCATCAGAGCCAACCAGCAAATCAGATCCAACAGATTAACAGACCCAAAACATCCAACAGACTCAACAGACCAACACCAGACCCAACAGATCCGACAGCCAACAGGCCCATCAGACCACTAGATCCAACAGGCCGTTCAGATCCAACACACCAAAAAGGTCCACCAGACCCACCAGATCCAGCAGGCCCAATAGATCCAGATCCAACAGACCCATCTGAACCAGATCCAACAGGCCCACCAGATCCAACAGATGGAACAGCTCAACAGCCCACCAAATCATCAGACCAACAAACCCAACAGGCCCAACAGATCGACCAGATCCAACAGGCCCAATAGATCGAACAAGGCCCACCAGACTCAACAGATCAAACAGGTCCACCATACCCAACAGGCCGAACAGACTCAACACATCCAACATGTCCACCATACCCAACAGGCTCAACAGACCGACCCACAGCTGTTTCTAGAGGTCTTGATCAGAAAACTTAGTTCACACATGTCAACTTAAACATTGGCATTGATAATGGCAGACCAGGCTCTGTTGACGGCTCAAATTATAGGAAAGTAATCCACCAAGAAATCACCGCTAAGTACAAAAAGTGACTGCACACTTTTGATAGATATTACTATTTTTATGTCACTGCCCTGATCCTGATGCTTAAACTTTCTAATAAGGCGAGTACTAAGCTTACCAAAATCTCAACAGACCCAACAGATCTGACAGCCAACAAGTCCATCAAACCATCAGACAATCCAATAGACCTACCAGATACAACAGGCTAAACAGACCCAACAGGCTAAACGGACCCAACAGACAAAACAGATCCACAGGCCCATCAGACCAACAGGTCCAAGAGTTAACCAGTCCCAATAGATCCAGCAGACAAAACAGATCCATCAGACCCAATAGACCAACACATCCAACACCAGACCCATCAGATCCAACAGCCCCAACAGGCTCAACAGACAACCAGACCCAACAGACAAAACAGTCCAACAGGCCCATCAGACTAACAGGCCATCAGACCCAACAGGGCTAATTAGATCCAATAGATCCAACAGACAAAACAGATCCATCAGACCCAATAGACCAACAGGCCCAACAGGCTCATCAGACCCAAAATATGCAACAGACTCATCAGATCCAACAGAGATAGCAGGGCCACCAGACCAACCAGATTCCAAGAGGCTCATCATACCCACCAGATCCAACAGGCTCAACAGACAACCAGACCCAACAGACAAAACAGTCCAACAGGCCCATCAGACTAACAGGCCACCAGACCCAACAGGGCTCATTAGATCCAATAGATCCAACAGACAAAACAGATCCATCAGACCAACAGGCCCAACAGGCTCATCAGACCCAAAATATGCAACAGACTCATCAGATCCAACAGAGATAGCAGGGCCACCAGACCAACCAGATTCCAAGAGGCTCATCATACCCACCAGATCCAACAGGCCCATCAGACAACACAGATCCAACAGGCCCATCAGACAAAACAGATCCAACATATCCGACAGGCCCACCACCAGGCTCATCAGTGCCAACATATCCAACAGGCAGGCCCACCACCAGACCCAAAACATCCAACAGACTCAACAGACCAACACCAGACCCAACAGATCCGACAGCCAACAGGCCCATCAGACCACTAGATCCAACAGGCCGTTCAGATCCAACACACCAAAAAGGTCCACCAGACCCACCAGATCCAGCAGGCCCAATAGATCCAGATCCAACAGACCCATCTGAACCAGATCCAACAGGCCCACCAGATCCAACAGATGGAACAGCTCAACAGCCCACCAAATCATCAGACCAACAAACCCAACAGGCCCAACAGATCGACCAGATCCAACAGGCCCAATAGATCGAACAAGGCCCACCAGACTCAACAGATCAAACAGGTCCACCATACCCAACAGGCCGAACAGACTCAACACATCCAACATGTCCACCATACCCAACAGATCCAACAGGCTCAACAGACCGACCCACAGCTGTTTCTAGAGGTCTTGATCAGAAAACTTAGTTCACACATGTCAACTTAAACATTGGCATTGATAATGGCAGACCAGGCTCTGTTGACGGCTCAAATTATAGGAAAGTAATCCACCAAGAAATCACCGCTAAGTACAAAAAGTGACTGCACACTTTTGATAGATATTACTATTTTTATGTCACTGCCCTGATCCTGATGCTTAAACTTTCTAATAAGGCGAGTACTAAGCTTACCAAAATCTCAACAGACCCAACAGATCTGACAGCCAACAAGTCCATCAAACCATCAGACAATCCAATAGACCTACCAGATACAACAGGCTAAACAGACCCAACAGGCTAAACGGACCCAACAGACAAAACAGATCCACAGGCCCATCAGACCAACAGGTCCAAGAGTTAACCAGTCCCAATAGATCCAGCAGACAAAACAGATCCATCAGACCCAATAGACCAACACATCCAACACCAGACCCATCAGATCCAACAGCCCCAACAGGCTCAACAGACAACCAGACCCAACAGACAAAACAGTCCAACAGGCCCATCAGACTAACAGGCCATCAGACCCAACAGGGCTCATTAGATCCAATAGATCCAACAGACAAAACAGATCCATCAGACCCAATAGACCAACAGGCCCAACAGGCTCATCAGACCCAAAATATGCAACAGACTCATCAGATCCAACAGAGATAGCAGGGCCACCAGACCAACCAGATTCCAAGAGGCTCATCATACCCACCAGATCCAACAGGCTCAACAGACAACCAGACCCAACAGACAAAACAGTCCAACAGGCCCATCAGACTAACAGGCCACCAGACCCAACAGGGCTCATTAGATCCAATAGATCCAACAGACAAAACAGATCCATCAGACCAACAGGCCCAACAGGCTCATCAGACCCAAAATATGCAACAGACTCATCAGATCCAACAGAGATAGCAGGGCCACCAGACCAACCAGATTCCAAGAGGCTCATCATACCCACCAGATCCAACAGGCCCATCAGACAACACAGATCCAACAGGCCCATCAGACAAAACAGATCCAACATATCCGACAGGCCCACCACCAGGCTCATCAGTGCCAACATATCCAACAGGCAGGCCCACCACCAGACCCAACAGGCCCATCAGACCCAACAGGCTCCACAGATCCAATAGATCAATCAGATACAACAGGCCCAACAGACAAAACAGATCCAACAGCCCATCAGACCCCACAGGCTCATCAGATGCAATAGATCCAACAGACAAAACGGATCCATCAGATCCAACAGATCCAACATGCCCCACAGAGCCAACAGTCACAACAGGCCCAACAGACTCATCAGATCCAACAGACACAACAGGCCCACTAGATCCAAGAGGGTCATCACACCCACCAGATCCAATGGGCCCAACAGACCACCAAACCCAACAGACAAAACAGATCCAATAGCCCCACATCAGACCAACAGGCACCCCACAGATCCAACTGGCTCATCAGACCCAACATATCCAACAGGCCCACCACCAGACCCAACAGGCTCATGAGAGCCAACATATCCAACAGGCCCACCACCAGACCCAACAGGCTCATGAGAGCCAACATATCCAACAGGCCCACCACCAGACCCAACAGGCTCACGAGAGCCAACATATCCAACAGGCCCACCACCAGACCCAATAGGCTCATCAGATCCAACAGGCCCACCACCAGACCCAACATATGCAACAGGCTCACCACCAGACCCAACAGCCTCATCAGATCCAACAGGTCCACCAGACCCAACAGGCTCATACAACAGCGCAACATACTTACAGAGTACAGTTGAAGTACATGTTGGATGGGTTGGGCTTAACAACAAACCCAATGTAAAAGAGGTATTTCTAAAACATAACTCATGTGGAAATCCTATTACAAGGAAAGAACAGAAATTATGGAGGGACATTCACTATATGCAGTGTACATGATTGTAGATATAGATAGTATTATGTGAAGATATTATAGATAGCATATGATGAAGATGAGCTAAACATGAGAAGATACATGCCATTTAATTTTTATTCTATTAGATGGAAATAAGTTGCTGAGTATTTTGAAGAGCAGCAAAATCACTAAAATTTCTCTCAAAGCCTGTCAAACCATTAAGTCAAATTCAAACAAATGTGTTCAATATTACATTATTTCGATTTAAAAGTAATGTTTTTCACATGTTAGGAACATTTTGGGGCAAAACATATGGCGTACCATCCCCGCCAAAATTCATGGTTTGAATTCGAAGTTCTTCACATGAATTTTACACTCAAGTAGAATATTTCATATTGTTATTTTGTATTTTATAAGCTTTATCAAGGTTTCAACATACGTGTTTTATATTTGTCGTTCAAGTTTTACATTCGAGCTTGTCACTGTTCATTCTAAACTCCACGTCATGCATTCGTCGTTCGAGTTTCACATTACAAAGTCGACGACTTTTCAACTCAACGTTTTGAATTGAACTTCACGCTTCAGTAACTTCCCGGTTGACCTTGGGAACCTCGTACCCAGAACTCCTCGGTAGTCATCCTTGGAGTTGTTAGGTCTGGTAATAAACGCAGGCGCAGATGTGACAGGAACAACACACGTGCTTGATCTCTGTGTTCTACTGACTATGGAACCCGTTAAGAATACGAAAGCTGCCCTTCGCTGTGTTGCAGATAGCCTGCTTTCAGCGGAGAAAGTGGCGAACTGCGAGAGGTTTGTTGTCTAGTTCTCTTTTGCAAGTTCGTCAACCGTAAATATCATGCTCTTTCCATAGCGCCAGAAGATCTTTACTTAGAAGTAGGCTCTGCTATAGCTTCCTCCTGCTCCGTTTTCAAAGTTCGCCTTCGCCTTTACCCTCCTTCGCCTTTACCTTGGTTCCAAAGGTTTTCTAGAGAGAACACAGCTGCTCGCTTCTTTCTCCGCGGCTGGGTAAATGTACTTTGAAAACGGAGCAGGAGGAAGCTATACAGAGCCTAGGCCTAGGCTGTGCTTTCGACAGGCTTTGGAAAGAGTATGATATTTACGGTAAAGAGAACTCGACAACAAACCGTGATTTAATTCGCCACTGAAAAGTACTATTGTCGACCAAATTGCAGAGATGCAATCCGGCTATTGACTTCACGGCCGTTGAACTTAGTAGCGATGTACAGTAGAGGAAATACTGATCAGAAATCCGCCTCAATACATTTATGCAACGGTCGTCCATTTCTTTCGGCAAACATTCACTAAGCAGATGGACTTCGACTCCTCAGAGAAAGACTGAGCTTCTCGTTTCTACTCTTCTCGTTAGGGTTGACGATCACAACCTTTACCTGTGTACTTTGCACTCGTAGTTTGTTTGTCCACAAGTTCTTCAATATCGAGTTCTGACAAAACATTGTCTCTAAACGAAGCACTATGCTACTATAATCATCCTCCTGTTGGCAGTTATCGAGTCGTTGAATTGTTTCTTGAACTACGGAGAATACAAACTCTGCCGCCATTTTGTGATCGACTGACTGTTGCGCCTGCGTTGTTTATGTCAGCGGTTCCCAAGGTCAACCGGGAAGTTCCTGAAGTGTGAAGTTCAATTCAAAACGTCGAGTTGAAAATAAAAGTAGTCGACTTTGTAATGTGAAACTCGAATGACAATTGCATGACGAGGAGTTTAGAATGAACAGTGACAATCTCGAATTTAAAACTTGAACGACAAATATAAAATACGTATGTTGAAACCTTGATAAAGCTTATGAAATACAAAATAACAATATGAAATATTCTACTTGAGTGTAAAATTCATGTGAAGAACTTCGAATTCAAACCATGAATTTTGGCGGGGATGGTACGCCATAAAAACAAAGCAAATAAAACAATGCAACTATCATATTTTTTTTTACACACACGTTCTAATGATTCTACACCCTCACCTAAGTAGGACTTTACTAAAATTTCTTTCAAAGCATGTCAAACCAAGTCAAATTCAAACAAATGTGTTCAATATTACATTATTTCAATTTAAAAGTAATTTTTTCACATGTTAGGAACATTTGGGGGTAAAACAAAGCAAATAAAACAATGCGACTATCACATAATATTTTTACATACATGTTCCAATGATTCTATATCCTCACCTAAAGTAGGACTTTACTGCAATATTGCTGATGACATTGGCTTTTTGGGGAACGGGAGCCAACTGTTCCACAGGCCCCAACTCACCAGCATATTCCTGCACTTCACTGCTGTTTTCTGGAGCTTGGCACTAGATAACAATTAAGGAATAAAGGACTGGGTGGGTCAGCTGGTTTTCAGTAGGGATTTTGTAGATTTGTTCAACACACCCTCACAAAGTGGTTTGATTTTATGGTCCACCCCATGTCTTTGGTTAAAAACTTTTGGCCCACCCCTTTTGGCCCAAACCCAGGTAGATTTTAAAAACAAAATAAATATATACATAAAAACAAAACACAAGCTTTTAATAGTAAGATGTCCTCTGGTTGAATCATAAAAGATACAGTATACATTTAAAATAACTATACAAACTGGAACTATAAATGTTTAATATTATATGTCTTTGAACAATACAACAAACTAAAAAGCATCTTGGTCATCTGGTCATGTGAAGGCAACTGAACTCTGGGGCATGGGGGTACTTCCTGGAATTTTGAGTGGAGGTGAGCTGCATGGTTCTCAAAACCCTGACCCTATTTCACAGGCCTTCTGATATTTCGCGCGGGTGCGGGCCCGCGAAATTTAGGTAAATCCGCGAAATCCCGCGAAATTCACTAAAGTCCGCGAAATCCCGCGTAATTTGCCAGAATTTTGCAAAAAGTCCGTGAAATCGCGCGGAATTTGCCAGGAATTTTGCAAAATACATACCATTGAACTACAATAAACGCTTGTCACAGTTATTGAGGTCATTTTTATGCCATAAAGTCCAAATGTGTCGGGAAATTGCCTTCAAAACCGATTCAAAATCAATCGAGTACGTTGCCGCGACAAAAAACTGCAAGGCGTTCCAAGTGTAATACCGCGGAGAACTGGGCGCTAAAAGCGATACTGCAAGGCGTTCCAAGATTGGATTACCGCGGAGAACTGATTTAAAACTCAGCAATGTAGTATTTCTCAAGTATGTAGTCTTTACCGCATGCGGCGGCTTTAAAGTTTCAAAAGTATGGAGAAGTTTCTGACCAAAAAGAAGGACAGCCACACTGCCCTGAAGACCAAAGCATATGATCGGTTACGAAGCTATCCCAAAGGAACTCTTCACGTCGACGATGGCCTCCTATTCTGCTCAACGTGCAACGCTGTGTTGGACCACACGAGGAAGTCGACTATTGACAAACACTTCGAATCAGTGACACACGTTCAAAGATCGAGAAGCGATAAAAGCAAAGCGGCGCTGGCATGATGTTTTTGAAAACTGCGTGTAGTCATTTTCGGCTGAAGCGGCAATTTTTACATTTGTAGAGCAACGACTGTTTCTGCTGAATATAGATTGCATTCGTTTCCCGTAAAATTAACTTTTTACACGCAAAATGTGTATCACAAAAGCGCCAATATTCTATACTATAGATACGTTCGCAAAAATAGCAAAAGAACGGCGATAAAAGTTTATTTTCGCGAAATTAAGCACCGAAATGTTCCGCGAAATTCCCGCGAAATCGCCGATTTTCCCCGCGAAATTCCCGCGAAATACACCTTAAAATCCCGCGAAATTCGGATTTTTTTTCCGCGAAATATCAGAAGGCCAGATTTCAGACCAAACTATATGATTTTTCATACCCTTTTTCAGACCTGACCCCAAAAATTTGTACCATCTTTCATGCATCACTAAACGCAGCCTTTAATAGCCCACTTCCAAGATATGCCTCACTTCAATCAATATGAGGCTCCGTGTAAATGTTCAGTCGTTCGTGACAAGACTACAGCACTTCTGTAGTTTGTCATACACGACTCAGCATTATGCACAGAGCCTCGTATTGATTCCTTTGTACGTAGGAAGTGAGGCATATCTTGGAAGTGGGCTATCATGTTACGTATTAATATACTCATGACAATTTATAACTCTAGAAAACCACACCCTAGCTTTGAGGTGGCACATTCCCCTGCAGCACATACATGGGAGTATCCCCCCCCCCCCCCCCCCCCCCAAGAACTGAACTACAAATCACTCAAGCATAACCTTAAACATTAATTGTTGGACAAAATATTGAATTGTAGTGGTAGAAGTTCTACTCAGAAGTAAACTACATTACATACATGTAGTGTAGAGGGGTCCAGGGGTATGCTCTCCTATAATTTGTGGCTACAGTTTCCTCATTTTGAGATGTGAAACAGTTAGATTATATTTACATTTCCTAAGTAAAATCCGGGTTGATCCACCACCTCTCCATTGTGAAATTTTGATATGACCCACCCCTCAGTGCCATTCTAAAAATATTGGTTCAAGTACCCTCCTCTTCAATAAAGAATGCTCCCTTATGGGAACTTCAAGGCATTTTTCTGAGACTACAATGTATGTTTGGAAAAATATATATTTACTTACTGGTAACTGCAATTGAAAGGGTCTGTGCAAGAACAGCATATTAAAGTGATTTGTGATCAAGTTCTAAATTCTCGATTAAAAACATTGAAAGAACATAAAGGGAGAATTAAGAATGTGATCAGTAGTTTATTTATACCATTTTTGTACAGACCCATTCAAATTTGTTTCATTTCTCAGAAAATACTTTTAGCTTTATATTCTGAGCCTTTAATTATACCTGCAGAAGACCCAATAGGCGATCAGTAGAACAATAGATGTGAGCTGCTAAACAGATAGCCATTTTTGTTCTAGCTGCACATGCAACATCGTCAAAATGGCCTGTTGTCAGCTGATAATGCACTGCTGGCTTTATTTACATAATATGTTATTATAGTATACAGATTTTAAACAAATACCTGATTGCCATCAATCCACTTCAGTAGACCATCAAATGTGAATGTTGCCCATTGACTGGAGTAGTAGTCATTTCTACAAGGAAACAGAAGGCTCAAAATAACATTCATTTGATAATTCTGTACCATTTACTAATTAACAGGGCTGGAAATTAATGCTTGCAAACTCATAAAAGGCTAGCAGATTTATTAATTTGAAAGAGGGAGAAAAATCCACTAGCAATTAGTTGCAAGTCCATCTTCCTTCAAGGTACAACTTGGAGTCTGAAAACCCTCATGACTCGACTTTTGGCTCAAAACTAATGTCAGTAATACTAATAAATAGTAATAATGAATTTATTTAATGTGTCACTGTATATAATTATTCTGAAACCAATGACTAGACTTCCCACAAGTCAAGTTGACAACATGTATCTCTCATGATGAGTCCACTCAAGTACTGTGTATTGGACATGGATTCATTAAAAATCGTTTTGCAAGTTATTCAAAAGTTTGAAACTTAATAATTGGAAACGGTGGGTGCAAGAACAGCTTAAATGACAACTGATCATGTTCTAAATTCCTCTTTATATTTCCTGCATTTTACTGATCATGAGAATTTAGAACTTGATCACAAAAGTGACCTCACCCTTTTGACATTATTGTACACATGTTCATAATTATAACTGTTACAGTACACGTACAAAATGTACATGTGTTTTAGAGCAGATTCCGTATGGGTGGGACAAACTACGGCAATGACTATGGCATGCAGTGGCTTTGAAATGGTTCCCTATTGTTTTGTATTGTCCTGCTGATCCCATCAAATTACAGAGATATGGTGCAGTACAATTACAGTACGGTCACAATAAGGCTATGGACATGCCATAGTATATCCCCCACTCATACAAAATCTGCTCTCTGTTACCTGTCTAGGTGGAGAACTTTATGGCCAATTCTTGAAAGGGCTGCAGCAACAACTGACTCAGGCAGACCTTCAAGATTAAAGGAATTATTGACCTGGCTATAAACGTTTTATGATATATCAATGTTAATTAGTAACTGCAGTGGTTATCATGTCTGGTTGGAGGGGCCATTGAATGAGGGGTGTTTCTATTCCATTAATTGATAGTCCTGTAAAGGTTAGACCATATCAGCATGTACCATGTGCTCTTACTGAAATAGCTTTGAGATTTATGCCATGGCTATTCATTGTTCATTCTTTCCAACCCACCTCCTCCCCTTTATCCTGGCCACTCTTTTGTTTCACATTATTTCTTACTGTTGTGGCTTAATTATTGCCCTCACCTTACTTTGATGGATATAGCTTCTATTGTACATTCTATTTACTATCTCTTTGTTACCACATTCTTTCATCATCTCAATCAATGGATTCACTCAGCTGGCACATCATGGAATCAACAACAATTTTGACCATGAGGGCATACCACAGTAAACTATTGTAAATTTGTTAATGGCCAATGGTGTCATTTAGTTAGCTTGGGCTGCCTGTGCCCCACCCCCCCAAATATATCTTGCTTTTTCATCCTAATCTTGCATTGGACTCCCTGTAGTCACGTGTGGGTTACCTGTGCTTTCCCAGGCAAAATAAATCGAGTTGTTTCGTTGTGTGGGTGATGTGGCACACTTTCGGAATAAATTATCTCGGCTGGGAAACTGGTAACTACATAATGCTCGCTTCGATGTTCAGTGTATGGTTTCTTTGTCTTATTTTCCCCATTCAAATGCGATGATGTTTAAAAAGTTCACAAGTACGATTTATCAATGCCCGAGGAAAGTGTGTACCACTTCTGGAGTCTGATGTCCAAACTATATTAAGTCAACCATGGTCTGTTTAATTATAGGCACGGTTGGAGATGTGTGGAATCCACTCGGCCATTAATTTGTGCTGAACTACATGTATCGACAAACCGAGTAAATCTGTGATCGAATATTCGGTTGCCTAGCTTGCTTGCTGTATTGGATTGCACTTTTCGCTGAACAGATACGAAAACTACAAACATTAAGATACTATAAATATAATCATACCTCAAGAGAAATATTTGACAGACAGTGTCTTGAGCAAGTTGTAAAGATTTAGCTTTTTAAACACGACATGTGTGACAGTGCATCTTGTGTTGTTATGCATATTAACACTGCATTATGGCAAAGAGTTGATCTATAATCACACTTGGAGTTGGATAAGTCAAGGAACTTTTAAAAGTATCAACACAAGGTGAGGGAAATTTAAAGTACTCTTTATTGCTATGTATGTGCATGAACACTAATGGCAAAGATCATGTGTGCATGATATAATTATATGCTGACATATATAAGTTTACAGGTATAATTAATCTACCAACATTGATCAGAAATTATTCTGCAATAACAATGGACATTCAATATTCTGTAGGCAGCCTTGACCTCACTTGAAGAATAATTCAAATGCTCTGAAGGAACTGGAGTGTGTATATATAATTATATAGTTTATATATACACATTGGGTATATAATTCAAGTTCTACACTGGAGTGTAATCACTAACATTAGTCAGTATTGTAGAGCCAGCCTTGGTGATTTAAATGCTATACACCACATGGTTAAACTATCAATGTGCATTATAATTATAATTTGTTAAAACTTTCCTCACGATCCACAGGAAGCCCAGTCATTTCTCATACAAAAATATGTCGAATGGACTTTGATAATCTACGATTACATGTACTTCTAGTCATTAACTAAATAGTAAAGGCGTGTTAGGGTCACTCTCAGTTTGCACTTGAGCCTGCATCTGAGAAGTCGAGCATAAAACCGAGACCCACGGATACTAAGCAATTATTGGATGAGGCTGAACAAAATATGATGAATTGTGTGTGGCGAGCTCCCAGTTATTTGCCAATGCCGAAGGCAGAGGCAAATAACTGGCAGCGAGACACAGACAATTCATCATATTTTGCGATAGTCGGAGTTCCAATAATTGTTTTATTATTCAGTGTTTTTGTTACCTAATTGGCATCCAAAATGCTCGCAATTTCCTCCTTAGCCTGATTATCAGACGATACGAGGTCGTCCACTCACTTCCTCCCCCTCCCCGTCTGATGGACTTCATAGACTTTCGTGTTCCTGACGTCATAATGTCAACCAATCAGAGCGAACTTTACACTTTTGGCAAAGTCTGGAATTTAAGGAATGTGCTCGCATATTTTTCTGAATGGCGTTGAAGAAGAACTTGATCATTGTGTCGACCGAAGTTGTAAAGTTTTCAGGATTTCGAAGCTATATCCAGAGCAGAAGAAAGCATTGGAATCGTTCATTTATCGAAACGATGTGTTTGTGAATCTACGTACGGACTTTGGTAAATTACTAATCTTCCTCCGCTTATAGATCTCATGCATTTAATAGATCTCAAACATTCTCCTAGGTTTTTGGCTTTTAGAAGACCAAATCTTTCATGGAATATTACGATTTTTCTGCAGGAGTGAACACACATACTGAGTATGTTATGGAAAAAGTTTCATGGCACTTGGGAGAATATTTTTGTTTTCAGAATTATGAACACACTTCCGTAATTTCATGTACGGCGGGCATCTAAACTTTGCACAAAAAGTCCGGTTAAAACAATCTCTGATACCAAAAAACCTACACTAGGACAACTTTAGGGTCTTATGTGACTAATCGGCATACATATCAAGCTTCAAAACGTTTTAAAAATAAAAGTAAAAGCGTAAAAGTTCTAAGTTTACAGTAACAAACTTTACGGCAGTGAATCGAGTCTGATATTTCTTGTATGTATATTTTCTGTCCTGTCCTGCAAATACTGCACGCAAACTTCCGTTTAAAAAGTTCCTGCTCTCCAAAGAACCACAGCAGCTCAAACAGGATACCATTCTGAGAAATCGAGAGAAGTTTGAAGCTGTAGAATGTTTTTTCCAGTGCATGAAAGCTGATTGATCCAACTAGTAAAAGCCGCTACTGCACGACTGTTCTACACTTTACGCTTCAATTCTTACGCGTGTTCGTATTGGCTTATTGTAAAAACAAAGGTTGATGACGTCAGGAACATGAAAGTCTATGAAGTCCATCAGACGGGGAGGGGGAGGAAGTGAGCGGACGACCTCGTACCATCTGATAATCAGGCTATTTCCTCCTCTGAACACTCTGAAACCGAGCGGCTATGTTAGATTTGTTGTTGAACAGCACTGTGCATGCTTACAACAATATCTGCAGCCAACGCTTTTGCGCGCAGTTATTTGCAGGTGAATCAACCAATCAGAATTCGGGATACTGAGGAACTGAATAATAAATGTTTAAAGGCACGGGAAAATGACCAAATTGGCAAATGGCAAAATCAAGTTAAAAAGTCCAAACAAGGAAGCAAACTATTAAATGCAAATACTATCACAAGCTCCCAGGCATAGTATAATGTAAAGCTGAGGTTAAACATGTCGTATAATGAATAGTGTGGATACGTAAACGTCGTAAGCAGATTTTTTTTTACTTTTTAATTTTATACAAATTTTGGAATGGCTGATCAGTGATCGTCCGAAAGACGCGCTACGAAAGTGAAACAAAAGCTGAATTTTGCAAAACTTTTAGTACGTACAAGAGGGGCAAGACTCTTAAGAATAATTTTAACAAACGAACGAATGATAAAATTAACAACGAAGCGTGTAAACTGACCTGTTCCGAGCACAATCACGTCGTACTCAGTCGGGAAGTCTTCCATCTGGCCAGATTGGAAAGGAATAACTTTGAAGAATGGTACGTGCTATCTGATTGGTCCCAAGCAGTTACAGGCTACTTCGCAATGAACCTCTCTTTGATTGGGTCAAATTTTAATATTGGAACCAATCGAATTGATGTTTATATATCTTACGGTTTTAACCAATCAATGCATTCAATAGTTCGGTATGTTGGCAGCCATGCATAAATTATGTGGGGATGTTTTGTGGCTTGTGCAGTTGTGGCTAGGCTGTGGGTGTTTCAAGACTGACCATTTCTTTAATATTTTAAGCAGTGCGTTCAGTGTAACAAAGGGCTTGGCTTTCTCACACTGCTTTTAAAGTATGACCAAATTGGTTATTTTCGATCTCGGAGGGGTTGTGGCAACAACTCCCCAGTTCGCCATTCAGCGATATGCCTGGGAAAAGGGACTGCCGCTGTGAGTACACTTTATACTTTATTAGTTTATACATTTATCGAAGATTACATCCTAATATTTAACTTTGTGTCGAGTCAATATTTGCCTTGTTTAGAATTAGAAACCGAGAATCGGAACCATTTATAAGCTTCATGATTAGTATGTCTCAGATCTCTATCAATTCCATGCCCGCCCATCGATCTCCCCCCGTGCAGGATGGGGCATTTGACAATTGCATTTGACAACCTTGTGAAATGTCACATTTGACACACATTTGATACACATTTGACAACCTAATTTGACAACCTAATGCTTTACCTTTAGTCATTAATTGCATTCAACGAAGGAGAATGCATCCTAATCTTGCAGTGGACTCCCTGTGGTCATGTGTGGGCAACCTGTGCTTTCACAGGCGAAAGAAATCAAGAGTTCACCTTTTTGCATAAATTATCTCGGCCGGGGAACTGGTAACTACACGATGAAAACTGCCATGTGAACGTTGAGTAAGTGTCTTATTTTCCCAATCCAATGCAAAAATATTTTAAAAGTTTGCAAGTACGATATATCAAAGCCTGAGGAAAGTGTGTGCTACCTCTGTAGCTTTCGACAAAGTCTGATGTCCAAACTATATCAAGTCAAACATGGTTTGTTTTGAAGACAACACTAGCGAAGTTGAACATCAACTCGGCCATAATTTGTATTGAACTATCCAGTAACAACCGACTGAATCTGCGATTGGAAATTCTGTTGGCTTTCTCGCTGTATTGGAGTCTGCTTTTTGCTGTACATACAGATACCAAAACTACAGGTGGTGAGTTGTGAAACACATCAGTGACACATGCATGTGTACATCCTGGTGTCAAATTAACACTACATATTCATACAGAGTTAATCTATAATGATATGCCAAGGAACTTGAATATCAACCAACAGTACTAGGTTATTTGTGGGGACCCAATACCATGCCTGCATGTCTAAGTTTGAACTGTCTGGTATTAGAAATGAGGGTGATATGGGCAAGTGTGTTTTTGTCACTTTAAAGCAATGGCTTGAGTCCAAATCACCGCTCTTGGTTGTAGGGGTAAAAGACTTCTAAAAAAAACCAGAGGGGGGGGGGGACCACTTGTGATTTTTTTGTTGATTACCCAGCATACAATTGGAGGTGGGAGCAGGTAAATGTGGTCAAGTGAAATGCAGTGTAAACTTCGGCATGGTTCACAGTCGTTTGGTGCATTTTATGCAAACAAACCTGCTGGTTGGAAAGATTAAACAACATGAAGGTACTGTAACGACTGAGTGGTGATTTTGTATTTGCTTTTGATTTCAAGTGTGAATGGGAAGGGTTTTTTGAGCCGATTTTCAGCTCCTCAAAATTCGTGAAAAGCGAAGAAATGAACAACAATCTCCAAAACAAATGAGTTTTTCTCCAAAGTGGGAGAGTCCAGTGATCCCTGTTACAGCTGTGGCTTCGAAGTCATTCATCCCTTGAAATAATATCACAACATCGTATTTCCAGCATGTCTAGGTTTGATGCAATAATTATCTCCAGGTACATGCTTCATATTGGGCAGTTACGGGCGATGCAGGAGGGAAAGGGTTAATCAACTCCCTCCCAAGAGAAAACTACAGCAATTAAATCCTGTAGGTTTCCATTGTGACATCACAACTAGACAAAACAGTCCCGAGATTTGGATAGCTTTTATTCCAGTGTAATCGCTGCTCCTGCCTCTTGAATAAAACTAATTTAGACAACTGAAATGAACTGTATATCAGAAATAGAATATGGGACAAAAAGAGTTAATGTTGTGTCATGGTGTTACTTGCACTTTAAAGCACCCTTCCGACTAAGCTGTAACAACAGTATTATTGGTATTCTGGTCATTCCTTTCCCTATCTGCTACATAACTGTACATGTATGTAACTTATTATTTTTGCATATTTATGACTATCAGCTGCTTCTATTAATTGTTTTGCAAAGCAATTTGACAGATTAGTCTTTATACTCCTTTTACAGTTCACTTCTTCAGAAGTTATTTCTTCCAAGTGGCAAAGATCACCCAATGTTGCTGCTTGAAGTTGGCAAAATATCTCTCAGCCAGGTACCTTGAATTGTAGGCCACTACACTATATAAATGATGTCTGAACTAGCCTAGCCTTCAAATACAGCCTTGACCTGTAACATATCCATATACTTGGAAAATTTTGCTGCCTATTTTTGCATTTTGCACCCCTTGTACCATCAACCGCCTACTTTTTCTTTAGTGTCTGACTCCTTAACTTCAAATTAAAGTTATTGAAATCACTGCTTGTGTGTATTTATTCAGTGGTTTCAATAACGTTTAAAGTAGGTGTATATACTTTGAGAGTTAATTGAAACCACTGTGTGTGTTATACAGTGGTTTCAATAACTTTTAAAGTAGGAGGCACTAAAGAAAAAGAAGGCAGCTGATTAAACAAGGGTGCCTTTAATTTGACCCTCTAGAGGCACAGGTGCCTGTGACACCCTAAATTGTTCAATTGAAGGGGTAAGCATGAAAGCAACTTGTGTCATGTCACATAGGTGTTACATGGGTCGTTTTCATGCTCACCCCTTCTTTAATTATCAGCTGCCTACTTTTTAACTCGTGGATGCATGCAAGCGCAGGAATGAGTTATCGGGATGGTTGAGGAAATGTGTCGCTCACTCACTAAGATGTTAGCAGAATGGAATGCTTGGAATGCAAATTGATCATAGTAATCAATATTTAATTTAATTAATAATTGAAGATTGATGTGGAACATTAATTGCTGTTGGAATTGACGTTACTCAAGTTCTCATCGCTGGTTCCCCTTTTGCTACTAACTGTGTAAAGTGAAGGCAAACATATTTATATACTTGAGCGAGCAACTGTGTTATCCATGTGGGAGACGTGTGTGCTAATTCAGTTGCGCATACCTGAGTCCCACCGATAGTGGCATAAAACCTGAATTGGAAAATCTATTTTAGTTTTTAAAAAAATTTTTTTAGTGTAAGCCATTTCGGTCTTTCAATTTTGTGGGTGCCGGCATCTTGGACCTGATAAAATTTCATGGCAGTCTATTGTTACACGACAAAAGAGCTATTCTTTAATGGCAAAGGTACCACCATGAAAGGTCATCAGATCCATCTTTAGCTTCTTTACACAGTTCACCAGTTTATACATGAAAATGTGTTGAAAATGCTGATAATCATCTGGATATTTTCTCTCTTTACCATTACATGGCAATATAGTTTAGCAGACTTGCAGAGGAGTTCATTGCAAACATAGCAGAAGACGAAGGAATCAAGTTACACAAGGACTTCAGTGTGGAAAGTCTTTTCAAGGAAATCCCCAAATCACTCAGAGTTGTTCCTGAGATGCTGAATGCATCTGCAGCCTTAAGAGCAAAAGGTTTGTGAGTAATTAACTCTGTTTTCATTGTTACTTTCCCATCGAAACATTGCAATTTGTTTGTTTATTGGATGAGCCGCTTTTTACATGTATGTACATATATGTAATATTGGACAATTTCCCAGGAAAGTATACAAATGAAAAATGCTGATTCGAAATCCTGGCAGGGATTAGTCGAGAAAAAAATAGAGAACATCTCTGCTCAAAATCCTGACTCAACGGTCATCCCGGTGGTAATTAGTATCAAAAGCCTGTTAATGTAATTATATATACTTCCTACACAAAGCTCTATTAATTGTCTTGTGCATTTTTCATTTATTGCTAGACCTGCAGGTCTATCATGTAATTAAATCTTGAGTTCAAGTGTGTTTTATAAGTATTTAGTTGTTGAATGACATGACTATAAACAAACTACCTTATTATAGGAAATTAACAATGCACGTTGACAACGCGAAGAAAATTTACGTTACACTAAATTAACGCGAATTTTTCAAAAGTTAGGTTTACATGCATTAAATTAACGCGAATTTTTCGATAAGCATCTTGCTTTATTTTTTAAGGCGGCTTAGAAATACCAGTAGAAGTAACCGTGCATTGGGAGGACGAACGGGCATTGGAAATTTTAAAGAGGAAAACAGAAGAAGTGAGCTATCCTCTCGGGGAGACAGAGGAGTATCAAGATCAATCAAAAGACATTTTGAACTCGATTTTAAACGAAGACGTCCTGTCAGATAGTGACTCTGAAGAGCCAATAGAGGAGTCATGAACTAATAAGGTTTTGTAATGAAATAAAGGTGCTTTAAAATAACAATGTTGTAAAATAGCGTGCATTAAATTTACATCGACATTAATTAAGATACATTAAATTAACGCGAATTTTGTAAAATCGCGTTAATAAAGTGCATTGTTAATTTCCTATAATAAGGTATAAGCAAACTTGTACATTTAGGTTTGAAACAAGGAAATTGCAGT
This sequence comes from Actinernus sp. WN-2022, assembly GCA_030867875.1. Taxonomy (NCBI): domain Eukaryota; kingdom Metazoa; phylum Cnidaria; class Anthozoa; order Actiniaria; family Actinernidae; genus Actinernus; species Actinernus sp. WN-2022. Next base: position 104,788 of record JAOWCC010000949.1, on the reverse strand, counting down.
ATGTACAATATATATTAATTTTACAGTATGCACATGTAGTGCACAATGTTCATGATCAATGCATGAGGGGAAAAGTGTACTTTATGTACTACCGGTAGTTACAGTATAAAATAATGATCAATTTGTGTCAGATATACGATAGCGAGCCATTTACAATGTAGGCAAGCCATTGTATATCTGATACAATTTTGATGTGAATATTGTAGTGTGAATATTGTAGTGTGAATATTGTAGTGTGAATATTGTAATGTACTCAGGACCCCCGCATATACTGTAAAGACCTGTAGATACATGTAAGCTGCACCCGTAGATAAGCCGCACCCGTAGATAAGCTGCACCCGTAGATAAGCCGCACCCGTAGATAAGCCGCACCCGTAGATAAGCCGCACCCGTAGATTAGCTGCACCCCAAGTTTTGAAGCTTGAATTTAGGAAAATAACTTTTTTTGAAAAATACAAAAAATTATCAGAAAATCTTTTGTCCGAGTTCATAAACGCTTGTACTTGATGCCAAACATCTTAAAAAAAAAGAGTTGGTTGGAGTTCATAAACGCTCGTACTTGAAGCAAAACTTCATCATAAATACATAATCGCAACTTTAATTCGATCGAATATGGTTCAACTTGTCTTGTCATTTCTTGTGTATATTTTAACCTGCAGTCTTTAAATCACTCCAGAATTCTTCCGCTTTTATTCCCCCATTAACTAACAACAATTCCAAGGAACCGCTTTCCTTTAATCGCAAGAGCAAGAAAGATTTTCTGGTGAAACTATTTGCACGAGTAGGTCTGAGGTCCGCCATCTTGGATTTTCATTAACTAGTGACAATCTCCCACATGTAAAATTGCGAAGAATGCCTGATTGTTTAGATGCATGCTTTGACTTGTAAGCGCTGCAAATCAGCATGTTTTGGAAGGTAAATAAGCCTAATTACATTTAAATATTCATGAAATTCTAATATATTAGGTCTAAGGTAGGTCTTAGAAGAGTTTTTGCTTTAATTCTTTCAAATTGCCTGTTTTTTCCAATGATTATGCTTAAATTGCTATATTACACGATCGGATGCTATTTGAACCTGATTGTAATATACGCACCATCGCATAATAAAAGCTTCATACAGGTTCATGATAATTATGTAAATATATTTTAATGTTGGGTCTCCTTTCTAGGTGTTCCCGTAGATAAGCCGCACCCCTGATTTTGAACGTAAATTTTGGGTCAAAAGGTGCGGCTTATACATGTACATGGGTCTTTATGGTATGTGCCTGTTGTCAGTTAATTGAGGAGAAGGAAACATGATTCTTGTTAGCTAAGAGTTAGTCATACATGTACTAGTATTCTGTATGATTTGAGTAAAGTTTTGAACTACAGTTGGGCAACAATAAACTGACACATGTCAGTTGGATCATAAAGTACATTGTACACTTTTACACAACTTTTTTAAAAATACTGTAATTGACCGCCTATAAGCCACACCCTGCATATAAGCCACACCCCCACTTTAGGCTATGCCTTGCAATCTTACCTTGAGATCAAATTCTTAAGGAAATATACTGCTTATAAGCCACACCCCAACTTTAGAAAACTTAAAGAAACATTTTACTTTACTAATGGTTGCACTCCAGCTTTAGAAGTATGTTTCTCATAAATGATATGAGACAAATTTAGTTGCAAGAGAACGACTGCATGAACATGGTTTAGAACTTAAATCTATGTGTCTGAGCAAGCATATAAATTATATTAAACAAAAATATCTCAGATATCATTGTGTGTTCAGATTTCATCCCATGTGATGCACTCACTAGTAATGACTACCACTTAATTGGGAATTACTACTTAGTAGGATGCTGTCTTATGTTTCAAGAAGCACTAATAATGATTCTCCAAGATTGCACGTGAGTCATGCAGACATGTCTGTCTGGTTTTTGACACAACAACACGGGTGCACGAACTTCCCTGGGAACTGTGATTTTATTGCATTGTAGTTCCTAAAGAACCACATGGCTTCTCAACTTTACTATCAAAGTGAAATGTTTACTAAATAAAATACTCATCCAAGTTATTTTAATTTATTAATTTCAATCCATTTTCAAAGGTGTGGAAGTCAGTCTCTCAAATTGCCGCAGTGAAGTGATTTGAATATCAATTAATATTATAGCTCCACATAATGTTTGCCACTTTGATATCAGATCAAAAATTAGATATTTAGACAAATTTTCGTTTTAGAAATTGAGATAACCACCAAATCAAAAATAATGTTCTGGATGATTTTTTATTGTACTTGTGTGAACAGTTTGCATGTTATGCAAAAACTGCTCAAGTCTCAAATCAAAATGATGTGATATGAAGTTTTGGATTTGTTGACAATATTATAATTCCCATGTGTCATGACTCGTGGGATTGCACAAACAACTTCTTTATACCCATATTTGATCCAGTTCTTGAATCTGAATTTTTCTCCAGGATTTGTTGGATTATATTTTAGTCTTTCAATATGCACAAAGACTCAAACCGTTCAAACTTCACAAAATGTGAACTTTAATGGAACCACATTTATATCAGTTTAAACAAACTGGATTGTGAAGAGCCCTTAAACAGTGGGAATGTTACAAGAAAAACAACATAAAAAAAGGTTACAAGGGCTCATTTTTGGGGGTCTACTCGAAATAAAATCTGAAAAAGCTGGCTTATAAGCTGCACCCAGACGAAAAAATATACCACTTAGTCAAAATCAAATCAAAAATACCCTGTGACTTATACACAGTCAAATAGCATTTGGTATCTGGCTGTATAATAGTTATGTGTGTTATAAAATGATGTGTTTTATGGATGGTAGATTAGTAATGTTAATATTCAAGAGGTTGTTAATTATGTTTTACTATAGGTATCAAGACATGTGTTTTGTCTAACAACTGGACTGACGACACTGAAACAGGAAAGCAAGTCTCTAGCATGGCACTGTTAACACATCACTTTGATGTTGTGATAGAGTCTTGTAAAGTTGGCATGCGTAAACCTGAACAAGACATTTACAAACTTGCTTGCTCAAGGACAGGAGTCCAAATAAATGAGGTACACTGTACTTGGTAAATCTACCTGTTTTTATCATAATGATTGCTTTCCTCAGGGGCATGCAATTTTAGACAGGAGTTCTGCAAGGGAGGGTTCCAACGGGAGGGGGGTTCTGAGTCTGGCAATCCATCATCTTACAGAGCTTTTTTACCCTTTGGAAATCATGAAGGGTGGTGTTCCGGAACCCCGGGAACCCTCCCATTGCTACGCCCCTGTTCCTTACAGTGCTACTACCGATACCGGGGCCACTCAGACAATGAGAACCAATCACATTGCAGAATGAAAAGAAAGCATTCCAACTTATGGCATTTTGAGCCAATCAGTGTTGAGTACAATGCAATAGCATTTTGACTTGCTCGAGCTTTGATCTGGTAAAAGATATTTGGTGGACTAGTTTTGAAATCAAAGTCTTGCAAATGAAGAAATTTTCATGGATATGTTGCAGGTCAAAATAAATTTCAGGTGAAATTTTTTTCAACCTAGGTTGAGTTTTTTAACCTAGGTTGAATTTTTTCAAGATTTTAAAAAGGGATTTTCCAATTTTTGGGGATTTGTGGGGGAGAATTTAAAAAGAAAAGAAAATTCCACCCACCCCTCCCCTGAGAATTTTGTTTTCGACCACTCTCCCCTCCCTCTCTACGGTACTCACCGTTCCCTAACTCCTTTTCCCTTCTCTATTCCCCACAACCAACTTCGTAATTCACTCATTAATTACACATCATTTTTTTACTTTTTCGTTCACCGCCGGTAGTGAGACTCGAACCTGCAACCCTTCGGCTTGGAAGAATACCTTGGAAGACCAGACCTTTACCAACTGCGCCACAGAGACTTGTGTTGGAGTTCCAGTCACGTTTTTTTGGAATAATATAGCTTTTCTTAACCGAGAGGGGACTAGTAACTAATTTCCATATTTAAATTTATTCACGCTTGCACACTACTAACAAAGTCGGACTTGGAAAACTTCGCTGAGTTGCACAATTAGAAGTGGGGAAACTCTGAACCAAACCGACTTTTAGAGAGTTAAAACCGAACTAAAAGAAAACCAGATAATAGGATTTCAACTCTCACTTTATATTTAGAAGAAAATTTATGTGGAAGAGTGAAGCGATATCTGTCAAAAGCGGTGAAAGAGAATCTCTGACTTGACAAGAAAATTATGGAAGTAAGTTTATAAATCAGCTTCTATAAATAACCTGACAGCAAAGAAGTTGTATTGGAAGGATTGCTTTAGATCTATAGAATTATAAAGCGAGGACAAGAAAAACTGCCAAAATGGCCGTGAATAAAATCATTCTCAGGCAGGTATTACATGTATAAAACTCAAAAAGTTATCAGCTGTCAGTGTCAGTTTTGTTACATAATTTGTACCGTTCTCATGCCCAACAATATCCAATTAAAAGCATTGTAAAATCAGTTCACCGGCAAGCACCATTGTCCCTAACAGTGATAACAACTTGTGGATCTTACGGATTTTTGCAACTGTCTGTATAATTAGGTGAACAAAACATGAGTGAACTGTACACTATGCGATTATTTACCTGCACAAGACTTATTTTTCATTAAGTCTTTATAAGTAAAATAAAGTCAAAGAGTAACAAAACTGCAGAATACCCTACCCAAGCACTGTATACATTGCGTCTTCAATGGTCCTGTGAACTAATACAAACCTTACACCAACATTTAAAAACCCCTAACCGTCAACAAAGGGTGCTCACTATAAAGTTAGGGTTTTTAGAGCTATAGTCACTAAATTTAGATCACTGAACACAGATAAATTTCAACCTGAAATAAAATTTACCTGCAACAGATATGCTAGGATATATAATTTGGAATGCTTTATTTTCGTTTTGCAATGTGTTTAAAGTCCTATTGAAATGCATGCTCTGATTGGCTGATGCCTGGTCCATTTTTTCTCACATGGACCAGCTGTTGGCAAAGCTTTTTGCAGAGTCTGACTTTATGATCAGATCTGTACTATGTATTTTATCAGATCTGTACAATGTATTTTATCAGATCTGTACAATGTAATTTATCAGATCCATTATGTACAATGTATTTTTTCATATCTGTACAATGTATTTTAATTTATTATCATTTTGTTGCGTTTTCAGACTGTTTTTCTTGACGACCTTCCTATGAACTTGAAGCCAGCAAAGGAGATGGGAATGACGACTATTCTTGTCAAGGATCCAATAACAGCACTAAAGACTTTGAAGGAAACTACAGGAATTGATGTGAGTTATACAATCATCTAAAAGAAGTATTTTATAGCACACTTATATACATGTATGTAGCAGCTCACCCTTGCACCAAAAGCCTGGAAATTCCACGGTATTCCGTGGAAAAAGCCCGGAAAATATTACGGGCTTTCCCGGCACCAATCCAGGATTTCTGCACGAGTAAAATACTGCAGAAAACGGGATTTAAGAAAACCTGGAAAATCTGGGGTTTTCCATAAAAAAAAGCCCGGAAAAATCTGTGACGTTCTAGGAGACCATGGAATATAAGAAAACCTGGAAAATCTGCGGAAAGCCTGGATAATCCCTGGCTATCCCAAGAATTTTCTGTGCTTTCCCGGATTTCCGAATTCTAGAAAATCAACGATTTTCCTGGGTTTAAAAACCTAGGGAAATATTTGCTTTCGCAGAGTTCCCCCCAGCTTTGCAAGTAAAATTTAACCTTTTTTGCTGGAATGAGTAAGTTGCTATGAAATAGGCCGAATTCGCATTTCTGTGATAGTACAATGTACATGTACATGTAGGTTAATGATGAACAATTGCTAACTTGAGTACTCGATAAAGATTAGGCAGCAGAGAGGGGAAAACACAAATTAAGAGTAGTATATCATCTTAAATAATCGATTCTCTTTGAATATTTCACTGGGACAGTTGCATCTTTACTGGTAATGTTAATGCATTCATATAAACTCTTGCCAGTTATGTATCTTGGGATGGTGGACTTGATTATTGAAGCCAGCTGACATGCCATTTGTGCTTGTTATCAGGTTTGCATCTTGTAATTGCACACTGCAGCAATAAAATTATTGACTGAACACTGTGCTTAATTTAACAAGGTTTCACTAAATCTCTTACATATGATATAATTTACAGTGTATAATAAGTACTATATACAGTATATTTGCTATTGAGTGTAAAGCAAACCAGCCTTCTCCCTCCCACCCCCCCCCCCCCCCCCCAAGAAAAATCATGTCTGCATGGTGAGTTTTAAGAGAGGATTTTTGACTAACTCTCATGTATGTATTATTTACAAAAAGTGCCAAAAACTAGCCCGCAGACTACTTTGAATTTCATTTCTTGCTTTGGATTAACACTATAAATTACTATTTCATTAGTCAGAAACAAAGAAAAATAACTCTTGACTATGAACTGTTTTTAGCGTGCCACAAAGTTAATTTCTTGCTTTTCTTTGTAAATAAACCACCTCACATTTGGTCAGCTACATAGTCAGTTCTTGCATTTATCTGATAAGAGAAGTTTGTTTTAAATTTCACTTTGGATTTATTCAACACTCCAATTTAATTTTCAGTCCATTCAAAAAGCAACACAAATATTGTGAAATCTTTGCTAAAATCGATTTTAGCTCAGCACAAAACTCTGTCTTTAGCCTCAGTGTTAGTTTTTGGCACACAATCCATGTTTTACATGGTTTTGTTCAAATTATCTTCTCTTAAAAAGAACCCTCCCCCTTAGTAAACTGTAGTCATTGTTACCATGGAATTTTCAACTGTCCTATAATACTGGGGGCTCAAAGTTTTTAGACGGCCATTTTGAAAGCATGCAGTTGTGGATTAACATAACGGAGGTGGTGGGAAGTTTGTTTGGCAGAATACAGAGAATATAAGGCTTTTTAAAGCCTTTTCCACCATTTACAGAGTGCTGGAGGACATCATTATGTCTGATGAGAGCTTGAATCAGCACTTTCTAGAAGAACAGAGTCTGTGCAATGTTATTGTGATGGAGAACGAGCTTCATTTCACACTCGTAGAATGGGCCGGGACTTCTTCTGTCACTTTAGTGTGGGCTTTATAATTGGGGGTCTGGAGCCTGACCGACATATCATAGCTTTTTTGGAATATTGGACAACATTTACTTGCCATTGATTCCAATATGAAGCTACATGTATTTGGTCAAAATGGCTTTAGACTTAGTATATATTTTGAAGAATGAAGATGGGGGAGTGCTATGCCACTGGTCGATTGGATTTCCCGGCATGCTTTGCGGTCAGAGTGGTTGAATTTAGCTTGCTCCAAAGGGCTTATGGAATGGTGGCTTTATTCTGAAAGTGTGATTTTAGTCTTTTTTCTGTAATGAAATAATGTATTTACTGTAGTTAACTTCTGCAAAGAAAGGAGGATTTAGATGAAATGATTAAATTTTAATATGCCTAAATGCAGTTCAGTAGGATCATTTGTCTATACATATGTTGTGTGGCAATCTCAGGGCCTTGCTCTTTAAACTTAGCCAGACTGAAACTCCCAAATCAGGTAACCAGTAAAATTCTATATGTGGGCATGAAATTAATAATATTAATCTATTATTAAACAACTTTATAAAGTCTATGAAAGGCAGAAAACCTGTGTCTTGTATAGTTTTGGATAAATCAAACTACAATTATTGGGAAAATCTAGAATGTTTTCTAATAGATTTTCGCACTAAATAAAGTTCACAGTTTTTTTCCGTTTTTCTGTGAAACTGAAAATGCAGGGAGAAAATACTGAGAGCTACATGTAAGGTACACTTGGTGCATGAATATTTTTCTGGACTTTCCGGAATTTTTTCCCGGGCTTTCTGTGAAAGGCAGGAAAAACGAGCTATCCGGGTTTTTCTGTGCTTGAGGCTTCCTCGATGAATCAGACATTACCGGGAAAGTCTGGGTTTTTTTCCGGGCCTTTTTGGCTTTCCAGACTTGCCTGGAATATTTTTCCAGGCTTTCTGTGAAAGGCAGGAAAAAAACTTGCTTTCCAGGCTTTTTCCATGCAAGTCTATAATGCAAAAAGCATGGTGAATAGTCTGGAAAGTCTGGTAAATCTGGGCTTTTCTGGCCCTTTTACCAGGCTTTGGGTGCAACTTAATATCTTTATTTATGTTACTTATCTTGATTAGTCCTTCTGTTATTCTAAGTAGTGCTTACTCTAATTTTCTTTATTGATTTCTCTTTATCTACTTGTAACGTAATTTTGTAAGAATATAAATAAAGTGTTGTTTTTCTGATATAAGTGACCTTTAGATTCAAGTATAACGTTAGTACACGTTTTACAATGGGTACAGCTTTTGAACTCGAAATAGCTCACTCGCAAGGAAAGTAGAGATCTTCCAATTCTACCAAACAATGTTAGAGACACAAGAACAAGCTCCTAACTAAAGAGTATTATTTTGTTTGTTCATGTATCTTTTTAAAGTATTATCACTTGTGAAAAGTTGTACTCATAGTTGTTGTCGCACAGTCATATCTGAAGTTTGCTATTGTGTTGTGCAGGTTTTTGAGCCACACCCAGTCCCACCCTGTAGACCATGTGGAGTACCGCACAGTCTGGTCAAACTGAGGGTAGGTTAGTGTTGTACAATAATATTAGCTGTAGGTTTATAGTGTTGTACAATAATATTAGCTGTAGGTTATAGTGTTGTACGATAATATTAGCTGTAGGTTAGTGTTGTACAATAATATTAGCTGTAGGTTAAGTGTTGTGCAATAATATTAGCTGTAGGTTATAGTGTTGTACAATAATATTTATTTAGCCATTTTGGAGTTGAGGAAGCCTCGACATCATGATTTTTCTAGTTTTTAAGTGTTGATATATTATTTGCAGCAATTAAATACTAAACTCTCAAACTTTTATAGTTACTTACAATAGCATAATCTAATAGACCTCTTTCGTATTTGCAATTTGCTGCTGATTGTGATGGCTACACGCAAACTCATCTGTGCAGTGTTATAGTCTCATTATGAAGTTAAATATTCGGAAATACCAGCAAGAAAACGTAGAAGTTGCAACTACAACAATACATGAAGCTGTAAATAGATAATCTCTCTGCTGGCATTTATGAATATTTAACACCAAGATGAGACTTAAACACTGTGTAGATGATCTGTAATGCATCATTGGTGGTGTCCACTTCACTAAATAACCTATCTACATGTACCATAAAAAATATATGTTGCTTGTTTTCTATCTTCAGTGGTTGAATGTTAACAAAAGATAGCTGGCATCTTAAATAGTTGACATTAACAAAATATTGATTTAATAAGATCTTACATGGCCGCCACATCTTTGTTATCTGAATCTCTTGGGATTGATTGCAAATCAGCAATAAGTTTTTGGCAGTATGCAAACTAGGGCAGCCATACATGAATAAGGTGTATCTTAGACCTGATGCAAAAAAACGGCAATTTCCTTAAAATAGAATGTAGCTATATACATGTAGTGCCTTTGTTCAATTTGAATGCTTCATATTAAAGTACACCAAGAGTTACTAGAAGTGATCCTGAGATGTTTGGTTGTGATATTGTAAACTGGTGCTAATTAAAGATACATGCATTGATGAACTTTGATGAACAAATTCGATATTATTAATTTATTTGAGCGTTTCTGTTTACCATTTCATAAGCGTAGGTTAGATTCTGCGTAAACTTTCAAAACACATTGGACTAAAACTCCCAAGTGTGAAATTTATTCTCTAAGAACAAACGGCATTTAAAATCATTGAGAAACCAGGCTACTTTATGTGTTACTCTTTAATGTTTAAGTGCCAATCAAGACACTCACTGACAGAAATTAAAAGCCGAAATTTACGGGGATAAAGTTCAGATGTTATCTCGGAACTATTTTGAGCTAGAGTTGAGTATTCCCGCTCAGTACTTGTATAGAGTATGTCTTGGAGACATTAAAAAAATGTACAAACTTAGTACATCGGACTTGAAGAATTGTAAAACTCGTTTGATGCAGCGATTTTCAAGTGAATTTTGATCGCTGAGTTAAATGTATAAACATGGCCTGTGTCAGACGTGATTTCCTCTCTTCTATAAACTCTTTTAATAAAGGCAGCACTAATTTTCTTTGAAGTAAGAATAGCCGGGCAACCTGGTCTTGCATACATGTAGGTAAATTAAATGAGAAATGACTCAACATTTTATGAGCTTCGCGACCTTTGAGCTGACGGTTTCCCAAGTGGCTTTCCAGAGCTGGTGCGTTTACTGACAAAGTGTCTTCACCCAAAAACTAACTCTCTTACTGCTTCTTTGTGTGAATCCTTGAGTTCTTCGAAACAAACTTTTCCAGAGCAAATTTAAACGCATTTTGGAACAGCAATCGAAAGCCTTTGGTCCGGCTTTCAAAAGTTTACAATGTAAATTATGCAAATAAATTCAGCGACAGGATTTTAGTGGCAAGTTTTTGATTGGCTAAAAACCAACAATGTATCAGTTCGCGTGCACAGCCGTGAGTGGGGAAAGGATCGCGGGCTCACCGAAACCCCCACGGCTGGAAACCGAGCCTACCGTGCTTTATGCGATTTACATGTACAAACTCGAGCTCAAAGCGAGAATTTGTAATTTAATCCCATAAAGCATGGACAAGAATTATGTATCTGACTTATCAAACGTTTAGATGCATAGAGTCATGTTTTCAGTTATTTTGGTGATACAACTTATTTTGGCTGAGAAAATCGAAGCAAAAGTTTATGTAAATCAGGATGAAATCTGTATCAGATTTACAGATCACTTATCGCTCAGTGCATGATTTCCTTTGTTTTTGCTTCATGAATTATTAATGAGTTTGGTAATAATTATTACCATTTCCTAATAAAATTATTATAATGATGATTAAATTATTATTATCATAACTATTATTAATATGTATTTCTCTTGTAATGGACAATGAATGTAATGAATTGGTAGTAGAAAGAGAAATAAGTTCCTAATATGTAGATGAGAGAGCCTGGAGAGCTGTTGTTATGATAATTAGGGTTATACAAACTGTTGAGAGACAGAATCAGTTCATTGTGGTTCTGGCTCACAACTTGGATACTACGTTAATTTCTTAACTGTGACAAGTTTCGGTTGTTCTGCTGAAAAGCTTTGTCTTTGAGATCTAGTGAAGGGACTACCGCAAAGTGTTGCTGTGTGTTTCAGGGACTCTAGGGAATATAGGAATAATTAGTATTAATTATTATTGCTTTCTCTACAGACCGGTATCACACTCCACTATGTTGATGTAGGACAGGGCCCTGCTGTTCTCTTACTTCACGGCTTTCCTGAATTGTGGTACATTTGGAAATATCAGGTACTGACAGTAACCATGGAAACTTACCTCAACTTTTGCAGTACCCTACCCTTCCAGCCAAAAATAAATAACATGAACATGCTGACTGTTCTAGTGAGCGAGTCAGCCAATCAATCTTTGCCTTCTCTAAATTCACTGATCTATATAAAATTATGTTCCTTTATTTTCGTCTCTGTGATGTCTGATATTCTCAATATCAGTTTACTTGACAATCAAAACTTAGGCAGAAATGTGCACTATCAATCATTAATATTCCAACTTCGCACATATGAACCCAAGCTGACCACAGCAGACTATGTGCTCGATTGAAATACTAAAAGTATTAGAGACTTAATATTTTTGTATTTTATTCACAAATACAGGAACCCGCTGACTCAAAATGATGAACTCAAACTTTCTTCATACTTTCAAAAAAAATTATTGTACAGTCGCCAGTCCCTACCCCTTTCTTTGCTCTGTACTGTGACAGTGAGTCAGAGGTGCAACCCCCTTCCCCCATTTTATATTATGCTTATGATTGTCTAATAAAGCAACTCATTATACATCTTTCCCTTAATTGAATGGCAATTCTGTAGCAATATTATTGTTATGTAGTCTAAAGTGGCCAGTGCAATGCAGTCTACAAATTTTGCTACAGACATTACATAGCAACCACATACATAATTATACAGACCACTTTTTATTGCAAATTGTTCACTTTTACAATTATGTACTGGTCTCATATATTGCGTCATTAATTTTTAAGTAATAGATAAAGAATGAATGGCCGATCTTTATCCGATTTACAAACTCTCGCTTTATCTTACTTTTCAAAAACTCATGAATAATTAATGAGCATTTTGTCCAATCAGATGAAGCAAATCAGTCACGTGCATGCTCCTTTATACCTGATAAAATCTCATCATTCTAAAAGGCCCGCGGAGGGATTTGAATTCTGTCCCAGAGGGAAACGGGGTTAATGATTGAGACAATGGCATTTCTATTGATGTTTCAGCTTTCTCGCTGAATTTCTCGCTAATTGTTTTATATAAAGAATATTAATGAACATGAAATATTATATAAAGTTTCATCCTAATTAAGAATTCACTGATAAAGACCCAAAGATAGCAAAAAGTACACGGAACATAAGGTACCTAGATAATAAATTTTGCACTAAATTTACTAATATCAGCAGACTACCGAGATACACAGATAATATTTTTAAAATGAAGTTATCCAACTACCATTACTTGTTTACCGAGACACTGTTTAGTTCCAATTATTAAACCAAACTCAAAGCCGTAATATTATAAAAACGTGCATTAATTAAACTTACATATTTTGTGCCGGAGTCAAAAATTTAGAGTCTGCCGTCATGTCAGTCACATCGCTTTCCAAGTCTTGAACTTTATCGAGGTAAACCACGACACCAAATCCTTCAAGTGCAGATTCCTCTTGCATTGCGAAACGCCGCTTCAAACAACATAGTATGGTAATTTGTTCATGTCATTCCCTTGAGATGTTCGTAATTGCAGGCGGTGATTACTCGAATATTTTGCATGGCGTTGTGAATACAAAGGTTCAATGGTTAATTAAGTAACCATTCCCTTGAGATGTGCGTCTTTCTTTCATTGTATTCTTAAAGCGTTTTTGAAGCCGTTTAAAACACTCACAGCACGTGTTTTATCAAGTCTAAAAATTCTCGGGCTTCGCCCTCCAATTTTTAAACTTGATAAAACACTGCTGTTCGTGTTTTAAACAGTACATCAAACGTCTAGATGTAGAGAGTCATGTTTTCAGTTATTTGGGCGATACAACTTATTTTGGCCAAGAAAATCGAAGCCAAAGTTTATGTAAATCAGGACAAAATCTTTATCAGATTTAAAGATCACTTATCGGTCGGCGTTTCCTTTGTTTTTGCTTCATGAATTATTAATGAGTTTGATAAGTACTGATTAAAACACTCACAGCAGTGTTTTATCAAGTTAAAACATTTGAGGGCGAAGCCTGAGAATTGTTAGACTTGATAAAACACGTGCTGTGAGTGTTTTAAATGGCTTCAAAAATGCTTTAAGAATGCAATGAAAGAAAGATGCACATCTCAAGGGAATGACATAAAGAACATTTTTAGTAGAATAATTTTTAGTAGGATGAAGTTTTATATAAAGTTTCATCCTAATTAGAAATTCACTGATAAAGGCCCAAAATTTGCTGCGAGTTTATTAAACGACTTCAAAAACATTATTAACATGTAAAGAAACCTTTTTTCAGTTATTTTGGCAATACGAGAAAATCCAGGCTAAAAGATTATGTAAATTAGGATGAAATTTTATCAGGTATAAAATGTCTTCACAGTCATTAAATTTCTTTGTTTTTGCTTAATTAATTATTCATGATTTTTTTAATGATATTTAACAATAAAATTTATTAGACTATATGAGCTCGAAGTGTGATAGTTGCCCACGGAAATTTGATGTTCTTAAAACAAATAGGGAAACTATCAGCCGATAGGTCCGAGACAGACACAGTCTATTTGCGGTATTGTTCAACACAAAATTGCCTTTCGTGCTCAGCGGGCACTATTGTACTAATAGACTGTCCGTCGAGGAACTATTGGCTGATAGTTGCTTGCAGAAATTTGATGTTCTTAAAACAAATATAAGCCCGAGAACAAAGTTTGAGGGCTTATATGCTATTTCCACGGGAAACTATCAGCCGATAGTTCCGAGACAAACACAGTCTATTTGTCGTTATTGTTCATCACAAAATTGTCTTCTGCTCTCAGCGGGCACTATCGCCTGATAGTTTGCATCCGCGGACGACAACTATCACGTCACATGATCGCTTTTGGCCAATGAGTGCATGCCAAACTTTTGTGGTGAACTATAACGCCTGATAGTTTGCCTCCGCGGATGACAACTATCATGTCACATGATTGCTTTTGACCATTGAATGAGCGCGCTCCAAAATTTGGTGGTGAACTATAACAGCTGATAGTTCACGAAGAGCATTCAACTATCAGCCATAGAAACTGAGAGCAAGTAGTCTAATTGTTTTAGTTCAAACCAACTAGTACCGGTACTTCAATCTTAAACTGAAGCAAGATTTTTTGACATTTTGAAGACTTGGCATGCAGCCATTGCTTTGCTTTTGAAAACCAGCTTTTTCGCTGCTCATCTATTACAGAATAGGTAGTGAGTAGCTTGGCCAATCAGATTGCAGGATTATTAATTTTAAATATACAGTAGATGATTAATATCAGTGATATGGACACAGCAGATTTTGACTTTTACTTCTATATCATTGTTAATTTTAAATAGTTTTAACAATAAATTATTATATGGGCCGCATCAGGCAAAAAGGGCCCAGACGACATTCAAGTTAAATAATTACTACAACGGTGTTCCTAATAACAGGTTGAAGATTGTTATATTCTTGACGAGAAGCGCTACATTTCATTCCTAACAATAAATGTCAGTTTCAAGATATTGACAACAAAAATCAGGGGTGAAATTTACGTGATTTTGATGCAAGGGCCCGATTAAAAATATGACCACAAAAATTAGGAATCGTGTCAGAGGGGATGATTTTGATGTATGACATTCATTTATACATGCTGGCATTCATGATGCATATTGTAATCGCACCACAAGTATAAAAAACATGGTGCAATTTCAAAAGACATTTACATATTACATGTATGTCGTCCAGGTCCTTTTTGCCTGACGCAGCCCATATATAGTTAGCATTTAGATGTGAAATTTGTATATAATTCATTAGTTTATTTTAGTATTATACACGACCCCACAAGTGGTAACCCTTTATTCTTTTATTGTGTTTAAATAAAAGTTATTGTATTAATTGTATTGTATTGTGACACTAGTTGGTTTTTACTAATATTTATTAGAGTGGTTTTAATTGAGTATCTAAAAGTAATTTAATAGGTGAATCCTTTCAAATTTGATTGGTTGCCCATGATTGTGTTTGCTTTGCCTTGTGATTGGTTAATTACTTCAGTTCGTGATTGGTTCATTGCATTTTTACTTGCTCGTGATTGGTTCATTGGGTTTTTACTTGCTCCTGTGATTGGTTCAGGTTTTGGTTTTACAACACTCATTCAAAAACCGCTTTTAACTTCTAAAATCTATTGGTTTTGTAACAGATATCAGCCCTTGCCTCAAGTGGTTATAGAGTAATCGCACCAGATCTGAGAGGATATGGACAGACTAGTAGTCCACAAGGTATTTATACATCTGATAAAAGATGACAGATTATAGAAGATATCAAGCAATGAAAAAAGGTGGAAATGGATAATTATGGTAACATGAACGTCTGTTAGTTTAAAGTGCCCATGATATGAAAGAATCTACCCCATATTTATTATTTTTATTTCATTTTATTTTATTTTAGTCATTTTGTGCAATTAAAAATAAAATTGCATGGAGAGCACAAACATTACTTTTTTTCATGTTGAAGTCAGGAATAATATTTTGAAAACTCTTGATAGCCAACTTTGCTTTTTGATTTAGAAAACCCGTAATTTCTAATCTAGAATGTTAGGATATCACTTGAAATCTCAAATAAATGAAATAATAAACAAATTAAGCAAGCCATCGAGTCATTTCTACAGTGAAAAGAGTTGTTATTGTTTTGTTATTCTCATAGGTGGTTGGGGGGGAGGGAGAGATAGGTTTAGAAAAACAAAATTGTCGTGCCCATACTCATTCGTGTATATTTGGCAGGAAGTTGCTAACGTTCGAATAGACTTTTGCTAGCCACCAAGCTGGAAAGATTGTTGAAACCGGTGGATCGGAGGTTCTTGTTGGAATGGTGGACTAATATTTGGAAAGAGTGACTCTGTGTAAAGTATCGTTGGACATCATTAAGTCGCCGGCTTAACTCATGGTTGAACAAAGAACTGTTTGACTAAAAGACAGTTTGTTATCACTGGAAATTTACATAGTCACGTCTTCAGGCAAAGCAAACTGTGAATATTTTGGAGCTAAGAAGGCCATTTTGGTAAGTTTCGTGGTCTGAGCTTTCCAAAGATAGTCATGTTGGGCCTGGTTTGTGCTTCGCCTGGGGACTTATAAAAGATTCGTAAGACGAAACCATATAGAGTTTCCCTGTCAAAAATTTTGCTGTGTACCTATAATTACTTTTGGCCCATGTTAAGTCCGAAGGAGGAGCCACAGGGTCTCGGGTCTAATCCTTGTCATGTCCAAATGATCGGCATTTTCACATACATGTACACGAACTTCGTAATATTCGGAATCGAAATCGGTCGACTCAAATCGTCATTAATTATTGTTATAACACTTTAAATTAATAACAAAGCACAAAACTTTATAATACTAGTTTACAGTCTACAAAAGAAAAAAAAACTACAGAATCTAAACAACTTTCAAGTACAAATATTGCTAATTAAATTACGTGCGAAAAGTGGCTGAGTGATATTTGATAAATTTAACTTCCTTCCCCACTTTATGTAATGAGTTAAGAGGCTGTGAAGAACTCAGTGTTCTAAAAATACTACTGGCAATCAACACAGTAAGGTGCATGCAGCTTTAAGTTTTTAATTGACATTTATAAATTGTCTGTTTAGCTACTGGAGGGATGAAATTGAAAAGTTTATGTTCTTGATATGTTTCCCATAAGCCAAACTATATAACATCAATTTCAGAAAAATAATATTATGCTGTTTTTGTTGTAGACATGTTCATTCTATTATGAGAGGACAGACAACAAAATGACATCTGTTTGTTAAATTATTAGAAATTTGTTAGTGAAATAATATTTTTAAAACATTACGAAGGATGCAGATTGGCGCAGTGGTAAAACACTCACCCCTCACTGCTGTGGTCGCAGGTTCAATTCCTGGCTCAGGCACCCTATGTGAGTTAGGTTTGTTATTGATTCCTTACTTGCATTCAAGGGTTTTTTCTTTGGGTTCTCCAGTTTCCCTCCCTCCATAAAAATCAACATGTGCATTGAGTGTTTTATGTCTAAAACAGTTAATGTAGCGAGGAGTGTGTGAGGAGTAAAAGCAGGCTGTAAGCTGCCATAATCAGCCTGCTATAGCAAATAAAATATTAATCTTATTCCTTAAAAATGTACAATCATGTATTCTTTTTGATTTACAGAAATCAGTGAATATTCCCGTGAAAACTTTTCCAGTGTAAGTTACTGTTTAATATGTACACATAAAAAAATATAATTATACAAAAATATTAACTACATTGATGATAGTGTTATTGCATGTAGTTTGCTGTAAATTGTAACAATTTTAAGACAATTTTTCCGAGGGTAACAGTAGTGTAGAATATATATGCACTAATGATACAGAAGTTACTGATTTACATAATCAAGCAACAATTTTCTAGAAAAACTGAAATGCTGGCCTTGAGGAAAGAGTTTTTATGCAAACGTTGATTACAGTATGGCTTTGATGTTTTATGATTGTACATCCATTTTCACAAACAATCAAAACCCCAAAGTATATATATATATTATTTTACTGTGACATGTATGACTCTGTATATTACTATGTACAATAGGTTTTTAACATGTTCTTGTTGTATAATTCTGCCAAGAATGCACAAAATATGGACAAAACGGCACCCAATATGAGACTGTATTTTAGGTACACTGTAGTTACAGCGTATATGCTACCAACTAGCTAGGCTTGTCAGCTGTACAGATGTCTGAGCCCATGAGTTGAGCAAGACATGTACCATATTGTACAATAATGTATGTATATTGTATATTATGACAACTGTATCGGGATATGTGTTGTATCATTGTAAAGTATATCATTGTAGGCCTACTGTAATCAAGAGTTCCATTGCGAAATTTATTAATGTATTATTTGATTCTGCTTTGTTTCAGGATGTCATAGCATTAATAGATTGCTTGGTAAGATGTTTATAACTTAGTACATTGATCTATCCTATTTTCATCTGAGTGAGTTTTTGGATTACCGGTATTACATTTAAATTACAGAACTTTAAAAAGAATGTCATTATCAATAACCCTTGATCCCGAGTCTAAAAGGGGATTTTTACTTGGACCTTGTACGCTTAAAATGGGCTCTGTTTTTTTTTTTGGTGTCACAAGTGGAAAATTGCATATTTAAATAGTTCCATTACTGTGTCACCAAGTGCAGGCTGTGCACAGCCTCTAGTTTGAATAGAAATGTCATGCCTTTTCATGATAATTATGCTGTATTCTTTATTCGCATGTTATAGTCAGTGTTCAGCCTAACCGGTAGGCAAAGATTTCCTGTCGCTAATAGACACAAGTCTGTTAAATTTATGGACTTTGCATAGGAGTATCTTCATTCCTACATGTACATGTATACAAGTTATATTACCCCCCCCCCCCAAAAAAAAATGGGTTGGGCCATAGTGACTAACAACCTACCATGTTATTGGCTCCACTACCCCAACAATACAAATGCAATATATTTCTTTATAGTGCAGCCCAAAAGGAGTCCAATTAAATGCAAGGTTTTTAGTAGCTCCGGTCTTGCCCCCCAAATTGTTATTCTTACTAATTTAATTAATTTTAATTTTAATGTTTTCCAATCTTTAAGATGCTCTAACTCTAGGACTGTAAACATGTCAAACAACATTTAGGTATCTATGAGTTTATTAATTCTAGTCTTTTATTGTGTATTAAAGTAGATGTTGAACATTCGACCATGTGGATTGATATTCCATATACTAGGATTAGGAAACAAATAATCTTTGCATGGGATATGGACAAAATGAAAGTATTTTATTATGGTCTGTTGGAACATATTCTATGACAAACGTTTTTGTATATAGCCTCTTCTTTGAATTGAAATGTCATGCTTTTTCATGATAATTTTTTATGCTTTATTCTTTGTTTGCATTTTATTGTCCTTGCTGCCAATTGTTTGTGGACATTTTCAAAATATTCCTTTAGTTGTTAGTTTCTTTTGTTAGGTCCTTCAACATGGATATGATTGCCATGTGTTAATAAAATAAGTAAGCAACTTTATTCAAGTGTCAATGTATGTAGCTTTGCAGCTACATGTAATTGCATGCATGGAGAAACTTGTCCTACGATTTTGTGTCCTTATCGGAGAAGACGTGAAGGTCTATATATAACCATTTACTGTATTATGTAAAGGCAGCACCTTCTACTCAGTTATTTTAAGACCCAGAGTGTTGGTTCAGCCTGGGTTTGAACTGCAACCTCCCGCTTGACAGACTGGCGTTAAACCACTGAGCTAACCAGAAGACGGTTGTTATTGTATGTGAATCTCTGGGTATTGGTTGCAAACCAGCAAATTATAAATCTAGACAATGTTTTCTTTTAATTTAGAGGGTTTATAGCAAGTATTAGGGTTGTAATTAAAACCTTCAGTGATTAATTAAGTGCCTTTATTATACAAACAGTTCTTGAGACAAGTGACATTAGTTGGTCATGACTGGGGTGGGATGGTGGCCTGGGACCTCTGCTTACACTACCCTGACAGGATAAGGTAAGTTTATCATATGATAGTCAGTGGGCTAAAGTGAACAATCTGCACTGTAAAAAAGTGGTTGGTAAGTTGTCGGCCAACCACTTACCGACCACCTACCGACCACCTACCGACCACCTACCGACCACCTACCGACCACCTACCGACCACCTACCGACCACTTACCGACCACCTACCGACCACCTACCGACCGACCACCAACCGACCACCAACCGACCGACCACCTACCGACCACCAACCGACCACCTACCGACCACTTACCGACCACCTAACGACCACCTAACGACCACCTAACGACCACCTACCGACCACCTACCGACCACCTACCGACCACTTACCGACCACTTACCGACCACTTACAAAACACTTCAGAATTGCTGTGATTTGAGTTTCTTTTAGGTTTTTAATGTCCAAGGGTTACGTGTCCAAGTTCTGGGAGTCCTCTGAAGTTTTCCCAATGCTCCTTTATCATTCGATAGAGGATTCTAGTTAGCTAACAGGTAGTACTCTGTATCATTTGATACAGAATACTAATATTAGTATTCTGTATATCGGATATACAATGGCGAGCCACTGCGGTGATCCATTGTATATCCGATACAACATTGCCACAAATATTGTAAAGTACTTATTATATGCACCACATAAAATTTTAAGCTTTGATTTCTCCCACCTTGCTATCGATGTGGGATGAATTAGTTTCTCACAAAAAAAATGTCCCACATCGAAGAGACAGTGTGTATGCAATAAGAGAGCAGAGCATGCAGAAAAATAGGTCCCATATGGAAGAGATGGTGTATATGCAATAAGAGAGCAGATACTAACTCAAACTAACACTAGGATTCTAGTTGGCTTATAGTTAGTACTCTGTATTATTTGATACAGAATACTAATAGGGCTTATTAGCATTCTGTATCATTGATACAGAATACTAATAGGCTAACTAGAATTTTGTATGGGGTTTACAGTGTAGCTACATGACCTGGAATGCTGGGTCTGGATTGGCTAGTACCCTTATGAATTAGTAATGAATAATTATTATAAGAATTATTAATGCTCTGATCTTTTCCATGTACACACCATACTCCTCTAGATCGTGCATTTTGGAACAAAGTTATTTGTTACTGAGCTTACTTTAGACATGTATATTATGGAAGTAATCCAACTGTGTTACACTTGTTTGTGATTCAGAGCTGTGGCCAACATGTCACCATTCATACCTGCCAATCCACAGATGAACCCACTGAAGGCTCTCCAGGCCAAGCCAGGAATATTCCAGTATCAGCTTTACTTCCAGAAGGAGGTACTGGAATTTTTAAAATTAATTTTTGGTGTGCATCAATGTAAGCTTAGCTGATTTCTATACCTGACACATTTATTTACTAATTATGCATGAATTTAGAGTTTCACTGGTCATAAGAATAAAAATAAAAATAAGTACTTTATTAGTGTCAAATGTATTTGTATTGCCGAAGTTGCGAAGCGACGAGGGCAATTTTGCAAACTTTGAAAACACAAGTGAAATTTACCATTAATTTTATGAGGACTCGTGAGATTACTTGTTTATTATTGGAGGAAAAAAAATTCAAAGACAAAGACATTGTAAAACAAAACCTATGCTACGGCTACACGACTATGCGTACTCGATGAAAAACCTAGTCAAACTGACGACTTGTCATTACATTCGCTTCATGTAATCTCGACGGCAGAAAAACACAGTGTTTCAAATTACATTATATCTTAATTACTATACTATTTGCTCTTCAGAGATTAAAGCAGAAACGAGGAACTTCTGAACTTAGTTTGTCAGGCAAACGAACTCAAACTCACTCAGTCACTGTCAAAAGATCATGCAGTGACAAAATTGGTGACAATTAAGCTAAATACAACAGTATTCACTTAAAAAATAACAATTAACAAATTAGTGGACTCACCTATAAACTTTTTGTCCTTAGTTGTTTGCTTTTTGGAACACATTAATTAGTACACTCAAGCTGAAGGCAAACTAAAATTCTCAACAAACTTCAACAGCACAAAGCCTGTTGCTAGGCAACTTATCAACCAATCGTGTACAAGTAATACTGCCCTCAATTATGAAAAAAGCCCTCTGTCATTAGCCAATCAGAGTTGGTAATTTTGCCCTCTATGATATAAAGGATAAAATTGCTAATTGGGATGCTGTTAATGAACTCTATACATGTACATATGGCTATTTATAACCCATCAAATATTTACTTGTGTGTGATTGGTTGAATGCATCACATGACCCAATATTTTCTCTCTGCGAGTGGGAAATATCAGCGAATACACCCCCTGTGAGCAAATAAGTGCATGCCAAAGAAAATATTTGAAGGATGATAACAACAATAACCTACATTGAGGCATCGAAATATGCCCTGATATTTGTCCTTGGACGTTATCTGATCCTCAAAGCTCAAAATTTCCCTCAAGCTTCGCTTTTGGGAAGTGTTCTCTCCTCAGAACAGATAATGTCTGCAGACGAAATATCAGGGCATATTTCAATGCCACAAATAGGTTATTTTATTAATATCCATTGAGTGTGGTCACTACCAGAGATTTGTTTACCTCGTCAGTGGGGGTCTACAGTTTAACATTCTTGATCAGAGAAGACACAAAGTTCTAACCATTTGCAAAACTGACGTAAGAGCAAAGGCAACACTTTCTTCCAGTTGTTTTACAAAATTCCTGAGTGGTAGTCTTGCCGGGGAATCAAATCTGTGACCTCCTGCATAACAGATCCACACTTAACCACTGAGCTTAAACCCTCTGGATTTTCCATCTTAAAGTTGAAAATGGCATTTTAACAAACTCTGTGGAAGCCTTGCTTTGCTTACAATGTATTTGTATTTCATAAAACAATTATGAAATACATAGAGATTACTAGTTGGCTAATTATAAGCATCTAATATATTAACAATAACCTACGTATGCCCTGACATTTCATCCATGGATATTCTCTGTTCCAAGAAGAGATCAGTTCCCGAGACTGAAAGGAAACTGTGAGCTTCAAGGATCAGATAATGTCCAAGGATAACATTTATATATTTTTTTTATTTAAACATATTTATTCCATACAGTTGCCCCAAGAGCAGAAGCTCATCTGGGAGGCTCTCGTACAACTATTGCACGCATTTCAACAGAGGAAGTTGGGAGCGAAACAGAAACAGAAACAACAGAAAATAAATAACATTACATATGAACTGAAAAGCGAGATGTTGCGGAAATAAAATCTTGAACAGCAAGGAATAATTTACAATTTGAATTAAAGTCAACATTGGTACATCCACGAAGTAAAAACATTAGCTTGTCAGATTCGTTAGAATTAGACCAGAAATTCTTTAGGCACTCTGCAGCCGAGGTAAGTAAACGAGAGCGATGGTCTTCGAAACAGGGACAAAATTTAATATCAGGGCATTCATTTCGATGCTACAATGTAGGTTATTGTTGTTATCATCCATCAAATATTTTCTTTAACGCGCGCTTATACTCACATGAGGTGTATTCACTGATATTTGTCATCTGGTGGAAAAATAATTATTGGGTCACATGACACATTCCACCAATCACGCAAAAGAGAAATAGTTGATGGGTTACGAGGCTGTATTTTTACTTGTCATTCGTAAAAATACACTGCCAGCCATATTAGCAGATGCTTATATATAGCCAACTTAAATAAGTTGTTTACACCGGTAGTATTATGTAAATTCTGCCAATCTTGAAACAAAATTTTCTTTGGACCGTAATAACCAAAAATCTTGAAAGATCACTCGAAAACTGGGATTTGCCATGGTGACGGGAAGCCATTTGACTGTAATTACCTAAATTACAGTAAGTGTTCATTCTTGTGCATACAGAAATTATAAAATAGAAATGTTACATAATAATTAATGTTGTACAATCTTTAAGGGACCACCTGAGGCAGAATTTGAGAAGGACATTAGAAGAACATTTATGTTACTTCTCAGAGGAGCTAAGGATCAGGTAGGTCCTGCAGCATAATGTTATTTTCTTTGGAGTCGGCCATAGATCCAACAATCCTTTGCATACACAAAACAACATACATGTAAAGCATCTTCATGGTTGAATTATTCTTGTTTCATTTTAGATTCTTGGAAAAGAGCTCAGCACTGCTAATGTTCTAGAAAGAGGTTAGTTTAAATTTATTCTATGTAACAAATAAAAGATGGTTCTGCATGTTCTATAACAAAATAATGCACGCTTGAGGTCTCGAAAGACTGTGGATGCACTTCAAGACCTTCAAGACCTTGAAAGTGTCTTATAATTGAAGGACTATGTGCAACAAGGGCGTAAGTGACTCCTGATTGCATTCTAAATTCACCTGCAAATTCTTTCTTTTCTAAGGGAAAATTTAGAACGTGATCAGGAGTCACTTACACCCTTGTTGCACACAGCACTTCAATTATTTTGTTATAATACATCTTCTATTTGTTTTATAATATAAAATTTGATCTACATGTACTCGGAAAGAAATGCTAGAGCATGCATTACATAAAAATAAAGCACACTGAGCAGCCAATGAAATCGTACATTCTTAGGATACTCCCATAATTAATAATATAAATTTCAATAAAGCTCTTGCTGACTGGATGGTGATGGAATGTGAGAAATTATGTTCACACTTCCAGGTCAGAAGAAGAGATTAAGTAGTACTCTGGCCGATGAATGTTGTGTTGAATTTATTTCCCTTTTTAGTGTGCAAGTACAAGAGTATGTATGTTTCTCATCGTTAGTTGACATAATTTAGGTTAGCAAATTATCCTCCCTACCAGCGACAGGTTTAAAGTATAGGTCAAGTCACAGGTCAGGTAGGAATAACGATCTGTGACATGTACCGATGCTGCCTATACCAGCAACTGTAAATTGAATCCAGCACATAAGGACAATAATTATTATGTTTACAGTGCTGCTACTGAATCTGGAGCCACTTTAAAGGGCATGTAAACCACTAAATTGGTCCTTTCTTTTTTTACGTATTCATAAAGTTCATGAATTTGATAACCCCAAAGCATAGAATAATAACCAAAATGAGCATTCTTACACCAAAAATCACAGCTTTTTACCGTTTATCATTCGAATTTGATCAAATAACCCTCCTACGAGTGATTCTGCATTGGATTGGCCTCGCGCACGAAGTTGGTGTACACGACGAAAATGAAGAAAATTTAGACATAATTTGTTTTAGAATTGTTGTAACTTTGTCGTTATTAATTGAATGTTGACCTTAGTTTGATGAAGTTTCTTGACTGTGAATCTTTAACTTCGAAAGAGGGAAGAACGTGGTGCTGAGAATAAAAATATCAACCGTTCTCAACAGAAAAAACGTGAAAGCCGTGTAACAAAACCTCTCAATTTCAGACTGAATTTTCATTGTGCAAATCGCACAATCTCCATTTTGCAAATCACGCAGATCGCGCACTTTTTGCACTTTTTGCATCGTGCACTTTTTGCCGTTTTTGCACTTTTTGCTATCACTTTGCCAATAAATATATTTACATTAATGCGAAACTATTCATTTTATCACTCAAATTTGAGTGTTAACGTTGAATGACAAGATTATGACTTAAATGTATATTCAACAAATGAATGGTTTTTAGTGGCTAGTCTCTTTTGGCTTTGTCAGAAATTATTATTGCTTTATGCAAATTTTGCTATCTTTGTGATCCGATGGAAATCAGCCTTAAAATGTGCACAGATCGACCGTCTTAATTCACAATGCGATGAAGTTCATTCAAGTGTAAACTCCAGCACACTAGAATCCAAGAAATATTATGTGGTAACTCCAAGAAAGACCTTTCACTTTCAGTGAGTTGATCTTTTGCACGTGCCAATCTAAATTGTCTGTGATGTCACAATACTAATTGAGTTGTTTACAACTTCCAACTTTGAAGAATTTTGGAAAAGTTTTGGAAGTATCATGCAACACCACAAATGAGAAATCTTTGATACAAAACGAGGGTTGATTTCACCCGCGTTATTTCGCAAGAGCTGTACTTGGGAGTTTATAAAATACAGGCAAAAAAGCTGAGCACTATGTTTTAAGGCGAACATTTTGTATTATTTTACTGCTTGTATTTTACAGACATGTCAGCCTACGATTACAATCTACTAACTCGGGCGCGATTTGCGCGATGGAAAAAGTGCTCAATTGGTGCGATAGAAAAAGGGCGCGAAATGCGTGATTTGCGCGATCGAAGGCAAAGAAGGCAAAAAAGGCACGATGAAAACTTGGAACAAGTGTTTTTTTCTGACTTGATTTTTTTCTAACGCTAGTTTTTGACTGATATTTCTTTTGAAGAAAGCATAAAGTACAAGAAAACCACAACGTTTTGTGGCGAATTTCAAGTGTACTTCACCTCAAAGTACATATGTAAATTTTCTTCTCCGATATTTCTTAAACGATAAAAATTCATTGCGATGTGGAGTAAAAATCGGGTGGTAAATGACGAACTTTTTCAGACAGAATTCGAACAAATTCGTTTTTTATTTTTTATAAAACCATTTTCGAAAGTATTTTGCTCGTTTTTCTGTGCACCTAGACTGCAGTTTTATTTTCTGAAGTCCTAGGGTTATAGGATATTTAGATTTTGAGAAAAATAATAAAACGTAGCATTAGAATTTTATGTTACGCTTGTGTACACCAACTCTGTGCACAAGGCCATTCTAATCGGTGATATTAGAGTGGTTTACATGCCTTTTAAGACAACGAGAACCAATCACATTGCAGAAAGAAAACAAAGCATTTCAGCTTACAGTTATTTGAGCCAATCAGTGTCATGTACAAGACAATATCATTTCAATTTGCTCAAGCTTCTATCCACTCTGTAAAAGGCAAATTTGGTCGGCTTAAGTTCTTAAGTCAAATTAAGCCTCTCAAATGAAGAAAATCACATGGATGCATGCTAAGATTTATACTTTGGATTGCACTATTTTCATTCTGCAATGTGTTTAGTTCTTGTTGTCTATTAGTAGTCCTGGTTTCATTTGAGTTACACTCAGTAATATTGTTTGGCTTTTTTTTGGGAGGAGGGGGGGGGGGGGATTAATTATAAACATAAGGGCAAAAGTGAACAAGTTAATGTACCATAATAATATGTGGTCAGTGCAACTTGTTCACTTTTGCCAAACAGCTGTACATGATGTTCCTCTTCCCATTACAAATCTCCCTTGCTTTTAGAGCTTTCATCTCTCATACCGATACTAAACACTGTTGTAAATATTGCTTCCTATAAAGGTGGGTTTTTAGCAGGCGCTCCTGCTGCAATTGAGAGAAGCTCCATGATAACAGAAGAAGATCTTGGTTATTTTGTAGACAATTATAGAAAGACTGGCTTTAGGTAACTTTATAATTATGTACATAAATTATATTGGTTAAAAACACCATTACATGTGGTCTTTGATACTTAATAAAAGTAATGTTAGGTCCTCTTTGTTTTAGTCCTACAGTTTTATGCTCCTCTTAATGACAGGAATTGCTCAATAGACTTCAAACCCAATCTCTAACACAAACCCTAATCCGAACCACAAAACTTACCCTAAGGCCTATAACCACTTAGAAAGCAAGTTCCCAGGTAAACAACAATGCTTGAGGGTTCACGGGTAAACAGAAGAGAAACAAATGATAGGTGTTTATGGATTCCAAACGATAACCTTCTGTTATCAAATCCAATGTGATGAAGTGTGACAAATTCTTAGCTCAATGCTTGATTCACTGATCTTTTGACCTGGTGGCCATCTTGGATTCAAAGCGAGGCAATCCTTTGTTTTTGCTAGGCTAAACTCATTCTGATATCCCTCAGTGTGAGGTTAACCTGGCAAAAACATAGGATTGCCTTGCTTTGAATCCAAGATGGCCACCGGGTGAAAAGAGTGAATTAGTGACAGTCCTTTAGCAGCCATAAGGGCGGTCAACCTTTTGGGTATCTGTTGAGGAATTCCTGTCCTTATATTATATAATAGGAACGAGATCGATTTACTCGTTCAAAAATACAAGAAGGTCCAACCATTTACGTTCATTTATAAAAAATATTGTAAAGGCAGCTCATTCTAGATACTCAGTTACTCAATGGGAATTGAACCGTAATCCTCCTTCAGTAATCGAGACCAGCACCTGCTGTGTAAAGGTGTAAAAGGGTTACCTTTCACTGAAATAGCCTCAGTGAGAAACAAGCAAAACATGCATCCACGTTTGTGCAATTTAGGGAGAAGAGAATTTGTTTTATGGTTTTATGTCGAGGTCATACTGTAATAAACTTTTGATTCACAATAATTATTATTGTTAGTACCACCTTTCTACTAATTAAACATAATTTATTCATTTCAGTCCTTTTATTATTGTTTTGTTCATAGAGGACCTTTGAACTGGTACAGAAATATGGAAAAAGACTGGCTTTGGAACCTGAAAACTGTAGGCCGAAAGGTAAAGAAGTTATTTTTGCATAAATTTCTATACTACGAATACATACATGCCATTTTGATAAGTTGACTGCCCCAGGCTGAGGTTGAAATTCATAGTTAACTTAGAATCGAGATATTGAATCGAAAAAATACTTAACCAACACCCAGTTCTTCTTAAGTGCCTAGCCAAATTCAAGAGGAAAGTTACTACATGTGTAGATAACAAACATTTTAAATCAGATTTTCAAGCCTTTAAAGGAATTTCCGAAAATCTGCCGACCTTGAGAGAATTGGATTGAAATTTTCTGAGGTCTGATTGGCAGACTTGGTGGTTACTCGACCAGTCAGATTGCTAACACTAACAACCAATGAGATTGCTGGCACACACACACAAACATTGACACATGAAATTTGATAGTATATAATTATAGATTTAGAAAGCCTATTTTGGTCACTGTGCTACATGCTTGTTTAATTCTTGTTCAGCTGGTATGCATTGAGAGATAATGTGTGGTTTCCATTTTGAATGTGTCCCTAGATCCAACAGCCTGTACTAATCATAACATGTGGAAAAGACCCTGTTATCAGACCTGAGTTCAGTGCACATATGGAAGACAGGGTAGGTACTGCATACACATATGGAAGACAGGGTAGGTACTGTAAACACATATGGAAGGCAGGGTAGGTACTGTAAACACAGTCATATGGAAGACAGGGTAGGTACTGCATACACATGGAAGACAGGGTAGGTACATGTACTGTGAACACATATGGAAGACAGGGTAGGTACTGTAAACACATATGGAAGACAGGGTAGGTACTGTAAACACATATGGAAGACAGGGTAGGTACTGTAAACACATATGGAAGACAGGGTAGGTACTGTAAACACATATGGAAGATAGGGTAGGTACTGTAAACACATATGGAAGACAGGGTATGTACTGCATACACATATGGAAGACAGGGTACATTGTAGGTACTGCATACACATGGAAGACAGGGTAGGTACTGTGAACACATATGGAAGACAGGGTAGGTACTGCATACACATATGGAAGACAGCGTACATGTAGGTACTGCATACTGTACATGTACACTGTCAGGGCGAGAAGAAAATAAACGTTGGTGCTTGACCTTTGGGCAAGCTTCAACCATACTTCACTAGCCCGTGGGTCTAACAAGATAGCCCAAATTTTAATATTAAATAAATTTCGGTTAAAGGAAGTATATTTGGGCAAGTTGTCAATTCCCTGGACATGACTTTTGTCGTGCCCTGACTGTGCCTTATTTGAGAGTAGCTGATTAGCAGCAGCCCCAGCAGCTGATCAGCCAACTGTTAGTGAACATGGTCGGCCAATCATATGCATTTAACCATGGTTCTACTGAGATGGTTTAATCCAAATGCGACTATTCTAGATTGTGTAAGTGTTGAATTGTAGCCAGATTTTCCTTTCTAAAAGTACATGTTATGACAATTTAAGTCTTCTCAGATCAGGATGTTAAATCATAGGACCCTATTGAGGATGTAAATAAATCTCTGGCAGTGACCACCGTTAGTGGCCACAGTACATGTATATACAGTGTACATAGAGTTTATTAACAACTTGTACTCAATTACAATGTAGCAATACCATGATAAACATATTTGCGCCACGTCAGGCAAAAAGGGCCCGGACGACATAATACATGTATGTAAATGTATTTTTATTTTGTACCATGTTTTTTTTATACTTTTGGTGTGATTACAATATGCATCACGAGCGCCACATTGTGCTACTAACAAGTAGTGTTGATTTCATGAAATTGACCAGTGAAATCGAAGACAAAATTTACGATATTTTTACACGAGGGTGTGATCACAATTTTAGCAGGCGCAAATGATTCCTTATCATCAGACGATTGTTTCAAGGTGTAACTTGTACTATTGTTAAAATCATATTAATATGAGCTACGGGGAGTAGAATGACTGCAGAAAAGAATATTTTTGGCCAAAAACTGATCAGCTTGTTCATCTTATTTATTTTTTACTCTTTAATGCCAGCAGGTATAAATGAATATCATACATCAAAATCATTCCCTCTGACAGGATTCCTAATTTGTGTGGTCATATTTGTAATCGAGCCCTTGCATCAAAATCACGAAAATTTCACCCCTGATTTTTGTTGTCAATTTCTTGAAACTGACATTTATTGTTAGGAATGAAATGTAGCGCTTCTCGTCAATAATACAATACAATATTCAACCTATTATTAGGAACACCATTGTAAGAATTATTTAACTTGAATGTCGTCTGGGCCCTTTTTGCCTGACGCGGCACATTTGATATTATAATAATGTCTATTATTATTGTTATTATTATTTAAGTTCCACAACAAAACAGCGTAAAGAATGATGTGAAAATATGATCACTAAATAACTCTACTTGTGAGGTTTTCTTATATTGTTGTGTTAAACCTGCTGATGGGACATACACATATAATACAGTACATGTATATAAAATTATGTTTCAGGCCCCTCGTCTGACACGAGCTCACCTCGAGGACTCATCCCACTGGACACCTCTTGACTGGTGAGACACACACCACAGCTTGTGAGACACACCACACCCCAGCTTGTAATAATTATTGTATTATTCAGAGTCTCAGAAAACTTGACTTGTTATTTAGTCATGTTCTAATTAACTGCTTTTGTGTAAAGTTATAAGTACGTATTTACAAAATGAGAGACTGTGCTGTATTCAATTTGGTAGATACAGATTTGAGCCAGAGGCAAGGATATTGCCAACACAACACAGACTCAAATTTTGTAAATTACTTCTAAGACTCAAACATAACTATTCAAATGCAGTATAACCAAAATTAAAGTCGAGATTTACTTTAAATAGAGTTACATTTATTTAATATAAATTTATCGAGGCTTCTTGTGTTCTAGTTGAGTGCAATATTCATTTCACTGAATAATAATCCGGAAAAATTCCTTTGTACTTTAAAACACCAATGTTTTTATTTATGATTTCTAGCTCAAAACAAATTTGCATTTCAAATCTTCTAACCTGAGAATAATATTATGGCGCGATTTCGAAAGCCAAAAACATCAAAGGAGAAACAAGAGTTGCCTGAATCTAGTATTCCAGCCAGTATACTTCATATGCGACGATGAAATGGGGTGTAAACATACTCCAGGGCGTTCCAGGGCTTGCATTCAATCTACTGAAATGAAGGGGCAACTTTAGAATAAAACTTGGGAGTCGTAACTACTCGCTACATATACTGAAAGGTAAAACAAATAATATAGCAAGGTAAAAGTCCTTTTAGTAAATCTAATAATGAATGATTTTATCCAATTACCTAATTAATTTGTGTTTTACGGCTAAAAGTTGAGAGTTGCTTTGAATAACTGATTTCAGGGGAGTGCAGGGCTGATGAGTACGTACTGAACTAGATCACTTACAAAACTCTAGGTTATCTAACTGGAACACTTACAACACTCTAGGTTATCGAACTGGAACACGTACAACACTCTAGGTTATCGAACTGGAACACGTACAACACTCTAGTAGGTTATTCAACTGGAACACTTATAGAACTGGTAACGTAATCTAGTTCTATAAGACTTAGTGTTCCAGTTGAATAACCAAGAGTTCTGTAAGTGTTCCAGTTCGATAACCTAGAGTGTTGTAAGTGTTCCAGTTAGATAACCTAGAGTATTGTAAGTGTTCCAGTTCAACAATCAAGAGTTTTGTCGTTTATAGAGGTCATAACGTGGTATCTCCCCAGATAGGGTCTCGCACTAATTGAATGTTCATGAGTTTTAGAAATAGAGAATAATACATGGAGATATGGAATTTATCTTCGAGTTTTCAACTCGATATCTCACGAGTGAGCGCAGTGAATGAGTGTGGCACTTTACCATAAAAATTGTGATGCTTGTAATGGCCATAGAATGAGTGCGAAAAGCACCTAGTGCCGCTTAAATATATATTCAGTCAGACATCTTTAAGAACTTGACTCTGAGTGTAAACGGTATCCCTGGTTCTCATATGCCGCCGGCAAGCCTGCTTTGCATTGCCTAGACTCGGGAAACCTTTGAGCTCATGTCTTTGCAGGCATCTTATGGAATCGAATGATTTAAAAACGTGGTTTTCACGCACCCAAAACGCACCCACCAATGCACCCCAAAATGCCCCAAATGCCCCCAAATACACTTTTACGTCAAAAACAACAAGACGCCATTGGACATGACAGTGTGCTGCACCGATACCAGAAAAAGGAAGTGTATTTCATGTGCACCAGATCTGCAAAGTAAAAGATTTTACCATTTTTTCATCGTGGTAATTGCAGGTTCTTTTTGTATGTGTCAAACACAATATCCATTATTGGACATTTTTCTCATGCTAAATATCGTTTTATTCCAATTTACTTAAGTAACATTTCATCAATAAGCTTTAGATAGGTGACACTATATTGATTCAATGTGCATAAAATTGAACTAAATTTCACTTGGTAAAAACAGATATTAAATTTGACACCATTGTTTGCATGCATGCACATAGAGCGGATTTCAGTTGAGTGTAGTAAAACCAAACGCAAATTACCCACAGCCAGCCAATCATAGGAGCGAGTAATCACAAGTAACTCATAAATGGCTTCCCTGTGAGCCAATGACAAACCAAAGCAAAACCAAAACCAATTTGCGTTTGGTTTTACTTTGGATTCTGATTGGTTGGTTTACTTTCTCAGCCAATAGGAGAGCTTAGTAAACGCAAATCTCATGTTGTGTGGAAAGAAGTGTGGTAACAATGGTAACAGAGTGACTAGCTAGTTGTCCCAAACATTGGAGCCGGTCAGAAATGTAAATTATATATTCTCACTGAGGGGTGATAGTAAAGTCCTAAGTTGTGGGAGGAATCAGCCCGAGGCATTTGAGAGCAGGTAGCCCGCAGTGAGGGTAAATAGGTTCACCGCTGCGGGATGGAGGGTGGGGCATAGCAGCCGACTCCCATGTCTAGTTGATAAGACTAAAGAGGACTTATGGATCAAGGCGAGGCTCTGTGTAAGAGGAAGGCATCATCTGGTTACGTAACATTCCTACAGACAGAATGCTTGAGTGTTACGTAATTAGTAGGTTTATGGATATTGTATGCAGAGCTCCCAGTGAGAATATTTTTCTCTTGTTACAAGCTGGTACAACCGCCTCCCGGTTTGCTCAGTGGTTAAGCGCCGGTCTGTTGTGCGGGAGGTCGCGGGTTCAAACCACGGCCGGACCAACACTCAGAGTCTTAAAATAACCGAGTAGAAGGTGCTGCCTTTGTGAAACAATATCGTTCACGAACTGCAAATGGTTAGACCTTCACGTCTTCTCGGATAAGGACGTTAAATCGTAGGTCTCCCGTCGGCCTCAAGTTTATCAGTCTTGCAAGACTGTCGCGAGTTACTGATGTTAAATAAGGTCACTTTACTTTGCTTTAACTTTACAACTGGCCTTACTTTGATGCCTCGATGATCATCCACTGTGGCCCCAGCAGAAGACTTGCCATAAGTCGACCTCTATGTGTTCCCCGGCAAGAGTTTCCCGGGACCGAGCGCGGAGCGCAATGCGAGTGTCTTCAGAGGTAGTCGTTCGTGCGCGCGTACCTAAACCCTAAAACGCGCCGAAGGACTTTGTGAAAGTCTACCCCAGCAGTGGCTGCATTTGTTTGTGAGTGATAATTGTGTCTTTAATCAAAGTTTAACATTGTTGTTTCTATTAAACATTGTAGCCCACTGAAGTTGAATCAGATCTTGCTGGATTGGATGAAGAGCATTCACGATGGCAGTGAGTCCTCCAAACTTTGAATCAATGTGACGAAGATGATCCATCCTTCCTGAGTGAAAAAGATCTAGCTATAGAAAATAGAAGAGAAGACGTTTTTAGCTTTCTGCGTTCAAGGTGGACTAGCACCATGCAAGCAAAGGAAAACAAATGGACCACAGGCCACTCCCCGGGGGTACTCTACCCAAAGTTGGATAGATTGGGGCCGCTGGGGCTCTGAATCCCTTACCCTGTTTAAGACAAAAACAAATCCAATTGCCATACCCTGTTCAAGACAAAGTGTTAAAATTCTATATCACTCTATAAGACAAATAACAAATTATCTATACTTGGATGTCAGTGTTTATTGTGATCTTGTATAATGAGTGTCATAACCATACCCTGTCCAGCGGATCATCCCTGTATAGTCCATATTATATGGGAGTACCCCACCCCCTGGGGGCCACCCTGGGTTGTTATCTGTGGAGGAGGCTCTGGTGTCCTGGGTACCAAAAGTCCTCCTTGCTAAGTTTACTGACACGATAGAGGGCTAGGTTTTACTGTTGTGGATGGACTTTGACCCAAGTGGTGTAACATTTTGATTGACACAATCTAAGCCAATTAAAAAAGGTAATTTCATTAATGTCAGTCGTATGATACCACAAGCGTCACGTCATTTTTTGTCAGTCAATGAGTGAGTGTGTTAGAAAGAGCTAAGTAAACCCCGTTGACCATTCAACATTTGTATCCGGAATTCGAGATGCAATGATATTAATGGTCTTCTTATTCGCCCGGCTATACATCAGAGAACCTAGTGCTCCATTCCCGAGGTTCTTCTCGTGCCCCCTGCACTCGCTGATCGCACCTTCAGCACTCTTAATGTCAGTAAACAGAAACTATTGCTACCACATGAAAGATCGTACCCAAATTAGTAATTGACCACAGTTTGAAAGCAATGTTTCAAATTGCTGTCGAGTTAATTGGCATTTTAAATGTAGAAAATACATGAAAGCGAGGCTGGAAAGGCGTAGTACGTTGTTTTTCTCATACAAATCTCTCTAATTTCAAATTGCTGTAACTTTACAGCCTTTTATGCTACAACACTCAAATTCTACAGAATCACCAATGTTGGTATGCTCGTTCGCATGGCAAGGATGTTGTTTCTGTAGCTAAACTGTTAAAATACAGAGACCACGCCGTTATGAATGAGGTGCTACCGTATGCCCGCTTTATGACACCACATTCTCAATTATATTTAACAATTGGCGTAAGTGTCTCCTGATTACATTCTATTTGTATAATAGTGTTTGCCTCCGCGGACGACAACCATCACGTCACGTGATCTATTTTAGCCAATGAGCATGCGCCAAAAGTTTGTGGTGAACTATAACACATAATAGTGAGTGGCTTAGCCAGCCAATCAGATTGTTAGAACACCAGTTGGTTTCTACTAAATAAATTATTATCATACAACTCAAATCATACTGATATTACGTGATTTAGTAACGATAGCTGTCACCAGCTGGAGCAGATTTCGTATGAGTGGGACAAACTACAGGACGGTTACCATACAGCGTGTCGTGACGTTAAAATGGTTTCCCATTGTTTTTGTCCTGCTGATCCAATCAAATTACAGTACAGCATGGCTGCAGCACGGTGACGGACATGCCATAGTTTGTCCCACTCGTACGAAATTTGCTCTATATCGTATTCTCGTCATTACTGCCTTGAAGTGGTATATAATTATTGTAATTGAATTTTAGGCTCTCTTCATTCAAGCTTTCAAATGACATCAGTAGAATCATGACAACTTTTAAAGGAGGACTGTAAGTCAAAATTAACTAGTTTAGCTCTACAAGTCAATGTAAACATAATTATATGAAAAGCCTTAGATTATAATTAACTTTGTTGTGTTGCATGTCAGAGAAAAGAAAGTGAACACTTTCCTCACAACCTCCACCAGTCTTGTAATTTGTGGTGTCAGATATGGGGAACAGTTAAGTTTTGTCATATTTACCCCGGCACGGACTGAATAGCTACAAATGTAAATAGTCTAAACTGCTTGTAATTGTGGGTCATTGTGTTTTCTTTTTGCTGGGGGTGATTGTTTTTCCTTGGTATACATGTGTAACAATCAATATGGGGAAATAGACCAGTTCGCGGTTAATTACAACATTTTGAAAGGGGTGCAAAAACAGTGTTTGCATGGGAATTCGATGCCAAATAATTTCCGTAAAATCAAATTCTGAAATATTCATTGTCTGCAACTTAAGATACCAGGTAAAAGATTAACTGAACACAATTTTTGGGATGTAGCTGTGCTGGGAAGCATGGAATCATATTTTCAGTTTTCCATTCATTTATCTGTAAAAACGAGTCTAAGTTCGCAGGAAAATTTACAATGTATGGAAAACTAAAAACATGATTGCACGCTTCCCAGCACAGCTACATCCCTCTAATATTGATCAGTTAATTCTTACCTGGTATCTTGCACTGTTTTCTTGTGCTGGGCCCAGTAACATTTGAAGGGTATAAATCACTATCCACTGTTAAAAGCTAATCTGGGGTTAAACTGTACAGATTACAAATTTAGCACTATCCAACGGATAGTTACCCTAATTCCTTTGAACAACTGGCCCCAGGGGCATAGCAAATAATACTGCTGAGAAAGAAGTGATTGTCAATACAATGACAGACCCCCAAAACCTGATCATGAAAATAGAATAAAAACAAAACCTGAATGTCTACACAGAATGAGTGGCTGTATCATATTTATTGTATTTTCTTCCCTCCCAACAGTCGCACAACAGCAGAGCACTCGCTTTCTGTGATGCTTTTTAACGAATCATAAAAAACAAAATTACACCTTAAAGTGCATAATTATGGGCCCTAGCCAGTTAGGGAGTTAAAGGTCAAAGTAAAGTGTAAAACAAAATTACCGAGATACACACAAACAAATATATTAACGTTTGCCATTTTCGTTTATAAAGGAATCAAATTCTAGTTCCTTAATGCTCAGTTTTTGTCAGCTCGACGTAATTAAAATATATTTCAACAAGATTGCAAGGTCAAATGCCTGAAATACAACTTAAACAACAAACAAATTCAATGTCAATATTCATTTCATTTTCAATCATTTGCAAATAATTACTTATTTTCAATGATATGTAATGTAACAACGACATTTATTTCACTCTAGTTTTAAAGCAACACCATATTAAAAATATTATGACCATAAATCACCCAAAAATGGTTGAATACTTAAAACATTTTACTCCATGATTTCTGGCTAGGGCTAATGAGCAATTTAAGCTTTTATGTACATTTTGTACTAAGTTCATAATTGAATGCTGTTGCAACCTGAAAATATCTTATATAACTTCTCACATTCCTACAGTCCGGGATGAAGAAAGAAGCTGGACCACGACGGAGGATTGGCAATGTATTCACTTTTTGATTAAAAAAAATTGATCAAAATGTACTATTTTAACTCGCTTTTCCCCAAAAATTTCCTGGACCCTCTTATCCTACTATGCAGACGTATTTTTTCACTCATAAATTCGAAGAAAAAAGTTATCTGCTTACCCGAGCATTTAATTAGTTTGCAATATGCAAGCATGACGTCAGCAGGTTCGTTTTATTTTTCTGCCCAATCAAAGCCATTGTTAGAATTTTAGTGAATTGGCACGCTAGTGAACACTCT
The DNA here is from genome assembly GCA_030867875.1 of Actinernus sp. WN-2022. Classification (NCBI taxonomy): domain Eukaryota; kingdom Metazoa; phylum Cnidaria; class Anthozoa; order Actiniaria; family Actinernidae; genus Actinernus; species Actinernus sp. WN-2022. The sequence continues at coordinate 66,995 of JAOWCC010000949.1, read as the reverse complement.
CCTATGATTGGTCAATGGCAAATGTATTGTCTGAATTACTTTTAAATGTAACATTACGTCACTTTCCAGGATTTGGAAGGTAAAATCTAATTGGTCCATAACATAACGAGGTGTGCATATTGGAAACTAATTAAGGCTTGGGTAAGCAGACGTTACTCTATTCTTCGAATTTATGAGTGAAAAAATATGTCCCTCTCTTGCCTGTCTTGGACAGCTGCTAATACCAACATCTGCTACATCCCGGACCAATTCTTGAATTTAAATTGGGAATCATTCTCTTGCATTGTTATACCATTTAAAATTATATTTTCACAACTTAAATCATTCCCTTGAAAACTAACATTGATTTCCTGATTAGCTAGGCCATCCCTATTTTTCTCCCGTTTCTCATCGGTGGGGTTTTCAAAAATTGGGTCGGTCGGTCGGGTGAGAAAAAAAAAATGCGCGGAAAGACTGGAACTAATAAGGTGTGGTTGCAAAAATTGGGATGGCCTTACAGTGCAACTACTAAAACCACTTTGATAACAAGAACCAATCACATTGCAGAACGAAAACAGCATTCAAACTTAGTTGCTTGAGCTATGATCTGGTAAAAGACAAATTTGGTCGACTAGTTCTGAAGTCTTTCAAATGAAGAAAATTGCATACTGGTAAATATGCTTGGATTTATTCTCTGAATGCTTTATTTTCATTTTGCAATGTGTTTAGTTCTCATGGTCTTGCAGGATGTCGAAGCTCATCACGAAATATTAAAAAGCTGATTTCAGCTGGGATTTTTTTAATCCACTCAAGGAGAGAAACATCACAAGGTATCACAGTGACAAGGTAGGTCAGTTTTATTCAAAAATTCTACAACATCTCTGTCTAGTAAACAAAGTTTGTTCATATTTTTAATAGTTCATTATATGAGCTTGAGCATCCTGTGGTTGTCTAAGTGGCCCTGGTTTCAGTAGTCGCACTGTAAAATTACATTTGTAGTGTGCACGCACTGTACATATAGTTCTTTAATCCCTCCCCACCCCCTTGGGATTCTATTTAAATATGACTGCACATGTACCACCAAACCCCTCCCACTGTCAAAACGATAATTTAATGAAATATTGAACTCAGAATAAGGGTGACACTGTACAATACAACAGACAAAATTTGAAATCCTATAATTTCCTTTTCATATAGAATTTTTTCTACTTCCTCATTATGATAATTCTGCCTATAGATGTGTAAACATTATATACCAATAATTAAAGACAAACAAGAATGGCTATACTTGAAATTGTTCTGTAAATCACTTCTTTACCATTCAAGGTCTTTGATATATACCCTGTCCTCTGCACATGGAAACACAGTAAATGTACTGGGAGTTGCTCCTCATCTCACAATCTCAAACATTGTTCTCCCTCTAATGAAGATAACATGATCAATGAGATCTGATGTACAGTCACAGTCATCTTGTATTCTTTCTTGAGAGTACAATTCCATACTGACTGCATTCCTGGTGCTATGCATACATGTACATATTACAGATAATATACATTGTAAGAATGGCCGGCATTCCCTAGATGCTTGTCAAGATGAGGTTGGTCTTATAGGATTGTTTCTGACTAGAGATATGAGTCTCTTTACAGCAACTATCCACTGGTTTACCTGTAATGCACAATGAGAAAGAAAAAAATGAGTTACATGATAGGCTAATGTGAACTTGACCACTGTTACAGTATTGTTACATATACATGTAAGCCACACCCCTAACTTCAGCCACACCAGAAAAGACATGCAAATTATATTGGCAATTAAAATCCTCCAGCTAAAATGAGAGATGGGAAAGAAACAACCGATTGCAACAAAAGGCAACTGGTGAGCCAGCAAACAGAGCAAATCATACAAAGGTGTTAAAGCCTGGTAATGGATTTGTGTCCTATTGCTTTTACACCTGCCCATATGATGAATTGTCAAATTAATTAAAGGCCAGTCAAATATCCTGTATGAAATGTTGACCCAGGACCCACACCAAACACTAACACAGGGCACCCACTAAATGCTGGATTATTTAACCAGACTTCAATAATTGCAATAATTACCATACTAGTCTGAAACACATATAATATTAATATATATCTGTTGTAAATTGTAAAACTACTTTTTTGCAAAAATGTCTTCAACGTACATTCAACCATTTTTTGCAGGCTGCATACATGTACCTGTATACTGTATATTGAAATGTAATGTAACCATTTGGAAGGACCAATTTTAAACTATGAATTTTGCGTTGAGTTTATCATCAAATTCATGTCTACCATTACTGACAGAAAGTGTGTTCCAAATAGCTCGTGATTTTTGTCCAGTGTTTGCTGTTGTGACATTTTCTCAACAAGTCACTCTTTTAAAGGCAAATATATAAGTTTATGCGAAGGTTTGTGTGAAAAGTAGCGCTGCATACTTGTATTGTTGAGTTAACTAAAATGGCATCACTTCTGCTGGAAATTAGTTCTGTCAAAGGTAGGGGTAATGGCGGACATAAAAATTCAAGATTCCGGCCCCCCAAAATAAGACTTCCTGTTGTTATATAAAAAAACGATCTGGACAACACAGCAGCATTACTTTACAAATACTGATATAAAAAAAACCTTGACATAAAAAAGCGGGGGGGGGGGGATTTGTGGAACATCGGCAAGAATTACCGGTATGTAATATATTACAGTGGATTTCAATGGGCCTTTTGCAGTTATGGCATTCACGTGATTGTACAGGATTGTGCTGGATGACAAAAAAAAAAAAATTCATATATTTAATGGCACTTGTTCGAGATTGGTATTGTTATTAGCAAAACCTGTTTGTAATTGCTATTTTTTACCTCCAATCGATTATCAATATTTCTGAAACAGCATTTTAAAAGTGGCTTGCCATCCAGCATCCATGGCAATGACTTTTCCATGGGGATTACAACCTCCATTCATTCGTTAACGAAGTATTATATCAGCACGTGACTGTTAGCTGCAAAAGGCTTATCGAGTGTTGAAAAGTAATTGGGCAATTCCACAGTATTTTTCATGCCACGGAGGGGAAAATCACAAGATTGAAAGACACCCAACAATTAGATACTTGAATTTAAACAAACTTTTGAACCATCATGTATACCATTTTCAATAGCTCTTTAGGTGTGATGAATTTCAAAATGTTTTGTAAAATACCCAGGGAGATATTATTTTTAATGTTAGCTGTCACGGAGGGGAACAGAGAAGTCACAAAAAGTACAATTCCAAAACTAACCCCAAATTCCTGTGAATATATAAAAGCTACAACTTTAAACACAATATTTGTTAAACATTTAGTTCATCAACTAACAAATGACATCAAATAATCAAATGTTTAATTTCTCTAACTTCTCCAGCTAGGAGGTAAGTCAAAAGGACCAGCATCACAGAGGGGAAAGTTTTGTCCCATAACAATGTCATACCAATTTTGTCTTAATTAATCCCAATTGAATATTAATTTAACTTATATAACATTATGTAATTATTCTGGGAACATAAACAAGGCTGTAAATGTCAATCTATGAGCAATCAAACTTAAAACTAGTTACATTTACATGGAGCACATGGCAAAGGTTGCCCACAACGCATTGCTGCTATGAGCATGCTCAGAGGTTACAATTATCTGATTTCGGTACAAACAACAGATATTGTGTTGTACAGTATGTATGAAAATGATACATTTCTACGTAATTTAAACAGCTTTTTAAGTTTTAACTCCCCGCCGTGACATAATTTTCCCCTCCGTGACATAATTTTCCCCTCCGTGACACTTGTTATTATTGAAATATAACAAAGAAACCTTGCAGTTCAGAATTTTTTTTCCATTTATATAGTTGTATTGTACTTGAACTCAGAAGTTTGTAAAATATTGTGAATTTTGTTTTGACTGTTTTGGAAATATCAAAACTTTTATACCTAATTTTGTCACAGAGGGCAAAGTTCCCTCTTGGACGAGCTATAGCAACACCCCCTTAACAGCAACTAATTTTTTTTTTGTTTCTCTATTGGTGCGTGTGAAGAACTGTGTGTCCTGATATTTTTTATTTGTTGAATGATACATTTTATGCAATTTCTAAGAAATTTAAACAGCTTTTTAAGTTTCAATTTCCCTCTGTGACATAATTTTCCCCTCCGTGACACTTGTTATTACTGAAATAGAACGAAGAAAACTTGCAGTTCAGAATTTGTTTTCATTTATATAGTTGTATTGTACTTGAACTCAGAAGTTTATAAAATATTACATGAATTTTGTTAAGACTGTTTTGGAAATATCAAAACTTCTATACCTAATTTTGTCATGGAGGGGAACTATAGCAACAACCCCTTAACATCAACTGAAATTATTTTTTGTTTCTCTATTAGTGCATGTGAAGAACTGTGTGTCCTGATATTTTTTATTTGTTTTTGACATAAAGCAAGTAGCTCATAGGCAGGGCTCGAAATTAAGGGGGAAAAAGGAGGCGTAATTTTACGCCCAGCTTAAAAAATTTAGGCGTAATTCTCCAAAATATAGGCGTAAATTTACGCTTTTTTTCATGCGGCCACGCAAAGTTTCGCAGGAAGCCATGCAAGTGTTTAAGTGTAACGTACATGTCTAGGCTGAGTGAGGCTGTTAAAACAGATCTATCGCGCCGGCTTTGAGACAAATAGAGCGGCAAGCAGAGATGATTTCTCTCATCTTTCTACAAAAAATTGTTTGCATTTTACTACCATTTGCAAGCAAGCATTTAGTGTAAACTTTTTTGTCTGTTGTTTCAAGTTTGAAATGCATAGTTCACTAATTATGCGGCGACGTTTGGCGTGTGAAGTCTGAACTTTTAACTGCAAAATGTCATAGATAGGAGCTGTCAAACTTTGACATTTTGCGGTTAAAAGTTCAGACTTTACACGCCAAACGTTGCCGCGTAATTAGTAAACTATGCGTTTCAAACTTGAAACAACAGACAAAAAAGTTTACACTAAACGCTTGCTTGCAAATGGTAGTGATTTTTTTCAAAAAAATCAGATAGTTTTAGAGATTTGGAAATAAGACTTGTCTTCTGATAATTTTTACCTTTGTAAGAGGATCTAGGCGTAATTTTACGCCTAAGTGGAAAACGTTAGGCGTAAAACGAAAAACTCTAGGCGTATTTACGCCCGTATCGGGCGCAATTTCGAGCCCTGCATAGGTTTTTTGTGGCTTTCCCCTCCGTGACAGGCAAATGATCTTGTAAGTTTTCAGTAATTAAGAATTCAGAGTTCCATGTCCCAAATACTGTGGAATCGTCCAATATTATTGCTTTTGAATTTGATCGGTTAGTTATCCATGATTGCATTTACTTTGCCTCGTGATTGGATAAAGTAAAACCAATCATGAATTACTTCAGTTCGTGATTGGCTCTTTGTGATTTTATTTGGTCCTGTGATTGGCTCACTGGTTTTGGTTTTATGGCACACAATTGGAAGCTGCTCAATAAACAGTGTACATAGAATGTTGCTAGCATCATCAATGCAAGTTGCATGTAGTATTATTGTGTGATCAGCATACCTCTGTAACATGATCTACAATGATGCTGACGTGAATGTGATGTGCCTGTTCACCATTGCCATCATCTAGGGCTGTAAAAAAATAAACATCTCAAATTACATCTACAAGGAAAAATAAATTTGGCTTTCCAACACATGGAATCCTTTGGTCAATTTTATTCTGAAAACATTGGCATTTAATTAGTTCCTGTTCTTTTTGCTTTAAAAGTCAAATAAAGTAATGTACATTGTACATTACTTTATTTGACTTTTGTGTGATATACATTGTACTTACAGTGTGACTACTGAAACCAGGGCCACTTGACAATGAAAACCAATTACATTGCAGAATGAAAACAAAGCATTCTTACTTACGGTCATTTGAGCCAATCAGTGTTGATTACAAGACAGTACTAGCATTTCGACTTGCTTGTGCTTCGATTGAGTAAAAGGCAAATTTGGTCGACTAGTTCTGAAATCAAAGTCTTTCAAATGAAATTTGCATGGATGTGCTACGATTTATATTTTGGAATGCTTTCTTTTCGTTTTGCAATGTGTTTAGCTCTTGTTGTATGTGGCCCCGGTTTCAGTAGTTTAGCTCTTGTTGTCTAAGTGGCCCTGGTTTCAGTAGTCACACTGTAAGTTGACATTACTGATTAGAAGCTGTTGCTTAAATTCATGGCATTCTTAGTGCTAAAGATCAACTTGGGATTTAACGCAATCCCTTCAAGTTGAACTTTATTCAATGATAATAATACATTGTAACAACCTTTCCCTCTACTGCAATGGGTGATAACTAAAGTTTCTCTCAGTAGAACTGTAATGATTTTGGTTTCATACCTTTTGCTAGTTTAATCATCCTGCTCTTTACAGTTCTACCAAGTTTTCCTGCCATCCACATGTCAGACATGATCTTCAGCCTTCTGGTGACATCATCAGATATGCGCTTCTATAATAGCAATAGCAGTGCAGGTAAGACTGTGGTTGCCCAGCTCCAATTCAAATTTTAACTTACAAATGCAGGGCTTTCAAAATCTTTTTGAGTAGAAGGTTAACATAGGAAAGTAGGCATCTGTGACAAAAGCCTAAAAGCTGAGCAAACGTTTCACAGTCTGTTGATAAAGAGAAAATAACCGGTAATGTACATTTTAACCATTGAACAGCTGGAGCTCCAGTGGTTGCCAGCTTGTTTTGAAAGACCTGCAAATGTAGTCGGCTCCAGCTGTTTTCTTGGTTGAAATAATTCATAGTGCTTAACATTTACACCAAAAATTCCGGTTGGAAAATCAAATAGTATTCATCATTTCATTCAGAAAGTTTTAGAAAATTTGGTCTACTGGTTAATCCACTTTTCCTGCCCTTTTCGGTCTTTCCTGTGGACGCGTGCATACCGTTCTTACATTTATTTTATTTCCCATTTTTATCTTATTTCTAAATTCCCAACCAGAAGATTCGATGCAATTATTGGATTTTGAACAGAACAAATTCCAAACCTTAACAAAAGAATGCAGCCTACCTCCAATTTACATGTGCTCCTGTATTTTTGTATCACATCATCTAAAGCATCCATCGTAGCCTTTAGGCCTTCCTCGTCACTCAAACCACTGCTATTGTCATCAACTTCATTTTGCTGAGGTGACAGACACCTAGGAGTACTACCCGAGCTGCGAGATCCTGGTGGGATCAGTGTAGAAGACTTGGGAGGTGGAGTGCTGTGACCCTTTATTAATGGTGGGGTTGACTGTACTGGCAGAGGAGGGGTCACATGGCCTACTGCTAACTGTGGTGAATTTGATATGACAGGTGGGGGTGGTGTTACATGTCCAACTGGAAATTGTGGTGGATTTGACGTGCTAGATGGAGGTGGGGTCAAATGTCCTACTTGTAGCTGTGATGCATGATTGGTCACAGGTGGTACGGGAGTTACATAACTACATAAGGGATGCCGTGATAGGCTGGACTGAGTAACAGGTGGTGTTATGTGTTCTACTGTTGTTCCAGCTTGTGTCGTGGAATGCATATTAAACAATGCATTATAGGGTAGCATTTCTTGTGCATTTCCTAACCCAGGATTCCCGTTAATGATAGCCTGGGGTGTGGGGTGAAATATCCGAGGATGCTGTCCTGCTAAATCACTATGATCATTAACCAAGTGATCTTCAATTTCTGCAGTGGAACGAATACTTAATTGGCTGTGAGGCTTAACTGGCTCAAATGAATGACTCTTTAATGCAAATAGCGGCTGCCCAAGGTGTGTTGGTGCTGTTGTTGCAGGAGCTGCTGATGTGGTAATTCCCGGTGCACTGTTTGATACTGTTGGAGTCATACTATGTGTATATAGAGGGACTACAGGGGGAGTAGCCACTGTCGGTGATGCTTCTACACCAGTCCTTGTGCCATTTGAGGATACCATGTGTGTAGTTGGAGGCGTATAAAGGGGTACTGTGGGTGCTGCAGTGATTCCATTAGCAATAGGAGGTTGAGGTGTGAAGTAAGATTGAGGTGATGCTGGTGACATTTTTGGGTCTGACTGCAGGCTTAAACCTGTCATTCCTACAGTACATACAAAAGATGTTTTGTCAAACCATTATACAAGAAATTTTAGTGAACAATTGACTGTAAACACTCATATAATTATGTACCATTTTTACATGATACACAGTCATGTACATGTACATCTCTTCATAGATGTTTACAAAACAATCATTCAGGTCACTCTTATGTTGAATTTTACATTTAAACAAGAATGAGAAAAGGTGCTTTGTAAGTTCGTTCACACATGTAGCTTAGTATCCAACTGTTTGACTGGAAGAGAGAACTTGACACTAGGAACTGTTTTCTCGATTTTCTCATAGATACAAAATAATGTACATTTTGTAAGCTGCAACCCTGGTTTCAAATGAAAATTTTGGATAAAAAGGTGTGGCTCCTGCAAGAGTGTCTATGATATTCTAACTTACCCATAACTCCCCAGAAATTTGGGTGGGTGTGTGCCACCCAGGTCTCAAAATCCTGACCCTATCGGCGGGTGTAAAGTACAGGTCACAGGTCAGGTTGTTAGTTCTAAGACAAATCCTAACCACAAACCTAACCCTAACTATTGGACGAGTTCACAGGTAAACGACGGGTTCTCACTCACCTAGCTTATAGAGCTAGGGTTCACAAGTAAACAAGAAGTGACCTGACCTGTAACCTGTATTGACCCTATATATGCTCACACTGAGTCTGATCGCCTACATGTAGATTACTCCAGTGATTCATACATATATAGTTTGATAGTTTGGGGTGGAGATAATGGCTATCAGTTTCCAAAGAGCAAGATCTCTCCTGTTATCAAGATGGTGAGCCGCAAATAATTTTCTTCTATTGGCCTTCAATAAAGTCAAGCAGCTGGTTCAAAACACCAATTAGCAATTACAATAATTATTACATGTACATTCTCAATTACAGTTGATTTCCAGTGTTTAAACTTCACTGGGGAGAACAACAGTTTTTTGTGCTGGGATTCTTAAGAAAATGTCAGCAATTGGTAGGCTCAGGGAATTTACTGGGAAATCGTTGATATACTGTACATGTATAGGGACAAAAGGAAAATAAATCAGGACAACTTTTGAGAAAACACACTGGCCACTGCTCAAACAGGCTTCCAGTCTCACAATAGCCCCAAAACTTCAATATATATTCATCTAATACCTTGGCATTTTTATCACCCAGTAATATACATGTATGTTTGCTGCCAAAGAGCTACTGTATATTATTTATAATACAATGTAAACTTCCTTAACTGAGCAGCAGCATTCACTACCTATTAGGTATACCAGTGCTAGCATTATTTTGAGCATTTTGGCAAGGAAAAAGCATTGAGAATAATTTCTTCAAACAATAATAATTGATATATTTGCAATTGGAGAACTGAGTGTGCAACAAGGAGGCAAGTGACTCCTGATCACATTCTAAATTCTCCTTCAAATTCTTTATTTTCTTAGGGAGAATTTAGAATGTGATCAGGAGTTACTTATGCCCTTATTGTGCACAGCCCTTCAATTATAACAAGATGCTTTTGAACCATTTGTTTTGATTTTGAAATCTGACTGAATAGGAACACTTTGGTGAGAAATTTCGAGAGGGCCTAGCAAAATGCTGTCACAGGTCTACAGTGTGTGTTGTCGGCTGTGAGTAGTATTGTCACTTTGTTTACTTCCAATATTCTGTTGTTGTTGAGATAAACTTGAAGAAATGGCATAATTTAGAGGTTTTAAAGACAGCATTTTAGCAAACCAACTCCCCCCCCCCCCCCGAGAGTTTGCATATCTTGGTAGAACCTTCCCCTGTAGCAGGGGAATGATCTAAAGTTGGATTGTTTACATACTATTTCACCTCCTAGAAATCGAATTCCTATACTGTTTAACCCCTTAAAATAATAATTCACTGGTAAACTCGATACAAAATACCCAAGGCTGATTCAAACTGACCTTGGCAGACATACAGAAGTATTTTATTGGCACTCTGCAAAGTATGCTTTACAATGTATATCAGTGTGAATCCAATAATCAAATTATATATGGGTTGGGAATACATGTAGGTATTTAACACATTTTATCATAAAAATCGAAATCTTGGTTATTTTCATTTAAAATCACTACATTGAATCCACACATGGAGATGATATTTTGCAGCAAGTTTCAATGTGTAACTATTTTCCAGATGGGAGCTAGGAGCAGAAATCAAATGCAATTCTGTCTCAGTTGGTTGTCTATTTTTAAGAACCAAGGCCTAAAGTATAGGGGGTGGTCAAATACTAAACTTTATCAAAATGATTTGCGATAACCACCAGATATGTATATTTCTGTTGTGGTGATCTTATTTTAATGGACATATTGGTATACATTCCACCATGTGACTTACCACGCCCATTTCTATGCCACACTTGCACGATTGCATTTAATTCATAAATAAATAGTAAAAAATATTCTCCTTTCCAGAATATAGTGTTAACCACCATCAAATTGGCATTATTTGACAACAGTCCATGCAAACATTCAGTAAAAAAAAAAGTAGCGCAAACGGCAAAGGACACATGACATGCCTGGGGTGTTCATTAAGTGTTACTGATTCAAAGTTTGTAATCTAATACAAAGACAGTCATAAATACATGTATATATATTTCGCTACTATCTTTGCTATTTTGGGATCTGGGTTAAGAACTATAAAGTGTAGATGCAGTAGAAAATTATTATTGGATATATTTGTTACAGAGTCATGTACATGTATATTTACAATACTCATTAGGGAAGCATGGAATTCTTTCCTTAAGGTTACCGTACAGGTTCGTGTAGCGGTTTTTTATTTAAATTTTTTTTTATCCTGACATTTTACTAACTGAATATTCTACAATATGAAACAAAAACTAATCCAAGACATTAAAAACTTCGCGAGATATTGAAAGAAACGTGTTTTCTCGGAAAAACAAATAAATAGCCAGCGTGTGATAATCCTATTGTGTGAAAAGCGCCCATCAAACTTTTTCGCGGGAACCACAACCGGGAACGTGCTTGAACTATTTGCATATTGTTTTACAGGATTCCGCCATGGGTCTTTTTGTCTTTCTTCTCTTTTCGTTGGCGGTACTTGGTTTAGCTTGTGTTTTCGTTCTTCGTTTCGGCATCATAAGTTCGGTTTTCTGTCCGAACACTACAGAGTGCGTGGCCAGGGTCGTGTATCGATATGTGACCCTATTACGGTTTCCCACGAATCTCCGAACCCTTTGTCGAGACCACCACGTGGTTCTCGCATCTCATTGGATGGCGGTATCGCAGTATTGACAGATGGACTAATGAGGTATTAGCTGTTTACAAAACTAAAACACGAATATCTCGGCTTAGAAGTTCTTGCGTATTCTCTATCTTTGAACGAATTATGGAGCTCGGGCTTTCGACATAATTCATTGAAATTTGGCAGAGAGCTTCATCACATATTGAAGAAAAAAACGGTGTGCGGCTTTTTTGAAATTCGAAAAGATTCTTTAGTTATGCTGTCCGGTGTCAAATGACAAGGGCATTTTTTAAAGCTCCAACTTTGATTGAAATTTGCATTTGAACAAAGCAAAATGTCAAAAAACCTGCACACCGTTTTGAAGGCTGCTATGTGCTGATTGACATTATGCAGTTAAATCGGCCATATGCGCCAACGCGTGGCCTGGTAATTCGTCTTTATAAACACTACCTGTTTTGCGTTTCTAGGTTCACCGTTCTTACCGATTTTAAAATTTTCATAAAAACATTACGCAGGCTCATTCTATGGTTTATAAGCTTTAAAATGGTATATAGGTTTATGTAGATTTCCCTAAAACCACGCGCGCAAGAGATTTTTAACGAGAGACACCCGTGAACCTGCACGGTAACCTTAAAACCTGACACTTCCTACATTTCAGAGCAAAATGGATTTCATCCTACATTTCAGTTTTGCACAAAGGAACAATCTTTCATTAACAGGTTTATATGGTCGTACAGTACCTTCCTTTTTCGATTTCTAACTGGTGATTACTTATTCTAAGCTTTGTCGTGGCAATTCCATGCTTCACATTTTGTATGTCATTAACCCTTTCGAACCCAACCCGGCCAAACCCGGCCAATATGAAGCATGTAACTGGAAAAATTTATTGCATCAAATCTAGACATGCTAGAAGTACGATGTTGCGATTTTACTTCAAGAGATGAATTACTTAAAAGCCAGAGCTATAAACAGTGCTCGGTTGACTCCCCACTTTGGAGAAAAAGTCAATTGTTTTGGAGATCTTGTCTTGTTTCTTTGATTTTCACGAATTTCGAGGAGCTGAAAATAGGCAATTGAAATCAAAAGCAAACACAGAGTCAGCACTCAGTTGTCACAGTACCTTCTTTAATCTCTCCAACCACCAGGTTTTTTTGGCACAAAACAAACGAAGCGACTGTGAAGCACGCTGTTCTTAACGCTGCATTTCTCTCCATGTTTTCCTGCACCCACCTCCAATTGCATGCTGGGTAATGGACAAAAATCGACAAGGGGTGCCCCCCTCTGGGACTCCTGTAGGATTTTTTAAATAAGTCTTTTACCCCTACAACCAAGAGCTGTGATTTGGACTCAAGCCGTTGCTTTAAAGTGACAGAAAACACATCCTAATAGGTTGAGAAGGGGAAAAAGACAACCAACTGCAGAATTTCAAGGGTTTCAGTGAAGAATTATTTCATGTGTCTGAAAGCTGAGGAACACAACAGAAAAACCCTGTGAAACCCCTCACAAGGCCTACTAAAAGCAAACCAAGTACTTTTCAGCCTTCCTCAGACTTAATGATGTCCTCTACATGTACATGTAGCTCTCCTACAGTGGCTTATTTGTACAAAATTAGAGCACATTTGGTTGGAAATCCTAGAGAAGAAAGCATACTTACCACCAACGAGTCCGTAGAGTTCTGCCGAATGGCATCATGGGGAAAGTTTGAGCCCTTGGTTTAAAAAGTCAGCAGTATTTAACTACCCCGGGCTAGCCAAACTTGAACTGAGGGGGGAGGGTTGACTTAGCACTCTGGATTTCACCAATTGAGTCAAATGCGTCTGGGTTCCAAAGGGTTAAGGTAATGCTTAAAGTTTTTTTTAATGTTCTATAGGTTCTTGATTTGTTACGTTGATCTGCATTACATCTACATGTACAAATGTAGTATCATCAAATACTAATGTTGTTGTTCGTTGTCCAGAAGTCTTTGTGTTTGCTATTAAATGTAACAACTATGTTGGGGCTAACTATGTGGTCTTGGAATAGCCATACATTGCCAAAGCCGAGGCAAAATATTATGCTTTGTAACTTATTTGTTTGGATTCAACTAGGGCATCATATGCCTGCTTGGTTATGTCTGGTTTCTTATGTCCCCATTTTGTAATTTTAACCAGTACTCGATGCTGAAATATAAACACTCGACCTTGGCACTCAACCTTAGCTGTTTCGGGAGGTAAATATCCACCACTATTCACCAACACTGAGGTGAATAATTGTTTTAGTATAAATTATACCACACATTAGTGAATAGCCAGCACCAAATTATATTTTCTGTGAAATGGACAAAAACTCACACGAGGTGATCACTGCTTCGCTCGGAGGTGAATTTGAAATCATACTCACTGTTTGATTAACCAATCAGAGCGTGCGTAAAGCACTATTCACTGGTGTGGTACAGTTACAGAAACATGTACATATATAGCCTAGTACATATACACCCGGCCTGATTAATCGATATTTCAGATAATCGATGCTAATCGATATTGATCAATACTAATCGATATTAATCAATCGATTAATATTGGAAATCGATGATTAATCGATGACCAAGGCCGTTGTGACCTTTTATCGATTAGTAATCGATCATCGATTATCATCGATCATTAATATCGATTTAAGACACAATGGATCCAGACCCTATTCAAGACTGCACTTTTCAAATTTACTTCTATTAACTCTGTTTTCACGTTAGTCAAATGGATGCTACCCTGTATAAGACATGGAATGGCGACACACACCCTCCCAATTTCTTTCACGTCTTGATATACGTATGATAAAAAGTTTTAAAAATAGAAACGACACGGACCTTGTGATTAAAAGATGTAAGAAGCCGATGGAAAGCAAATAGATAGAGTCGTTTTCGTATATGAGTGGGAAACTTGAGTATGACTTGATACCGCTATGATACGACAGGAATTTCGAATGTTTTTATCAAAACTACGGTTCAGATACGATACGACGAGGCAAGTCATACGAAAATGACTCAGACATCATCATAAAGATATAATAAAGTATTCATTATAACCGTACAAAAATTTGTTACCGTTTCATCTCATGTTGTATCAGAAGTGCATTCGAAAAAAACCCCGATATCAATCGATGTCAATCGATACTAATCGATGTAATTAGTGGCCCAACTTCGTGTGACTATCGATTAATCATCGATTAACCGATACTAATCGATATTAATCTGCTAATTTCATCGATTAATATTGATTTATCGATTAGTTTTCGATCATCGATCGTCATCGATTAATCAGGCCGGGATATACAGTGTATACAAATGTATATGTATACGTTCTGAAAGTACATAGTTGACTTTGTATCTTCATGATTTTTAAGATCTTGTTAATTAACTGCAAAGCAAAGTGCTTTATTTTCGGACTCTTACCATTAGAAACTTCATTTCCAGTATATGTAGATAAATTAGTAGGTGTAGTTGGTGGTGGTGGTGGAGTGTGTCCGCCTTGAAGGGCTTGCTGGTGAGAAACTCTCTTTCTCAAGTCAAGTTTTGGTTTGGAGGCGCCAGATTTGTTCCCAGAAAAGGCAAATGTCGGTGGATCATTCCATCCTCTTGGGGAATCACTATTATACGCTAGAACTGAACTTGTAGAAGCTGTTGAAAGGAGAGCCATTAAATTAAAACAATCTATAAATACCCCAGATCCATATTTTTATACTGACAACCGAACACTAGACGCCAAAAATCGAGTCCTGTATTCCTGTAATCAATATTCAACACCCAAATATATTTTATTATGGCGTTGCTGGGGTGTTTTTTCATTCTTTAAACCCGTGTTTATCGATCCCAACAACGAAGAATAGTTTCCCAATGATCTAGAACTCACAAGCGTACAGTATGACGTAAACTGAAATGGTTGACGCTGATCAACAATGAGAACCAAGCTGCTTTGAACACGTAAGGTTTTATCACACTAAAATAACATCACTACCGATCAAAATTCGACACGAAATAGAATGAAATACATTGAAATGCTTCTAAAAATGGGATTTACAAGATATATATAATAGACCTTGGGTATAAGAAAACATGAAAAACGTTGTTTTGTATCGAAACTGGCGATTATTGTGAGACTACAATTTCGAGTCAATTCAGCACCAGTTTCCGCCATGACACTTTTAGGTTTTCTGATTATGCCACCAACCTCGGCGAGTGTACGCGACCAACATTGCTCGATTTCCCTCAGAGAATCTCACAAAGCACACAGAATGAAAGACTGATGCCTGAAGTGTTTAGAAATAAAGTAAATCTTACCGTTTTGAACCGGATCAACCGGCATTTTGCGATCATAACTTGTGTAATCACAGTCTGACGTGTCACGGCCTTGTAGCTGCGCTGCGGCCCTTGATGCCCATCGCGCCCTTCTTACGTCATTCCCGAACAGGAAATCGGAAGCACGAACATTACGCGGACGGGAAGTCCTACTTCGGGGAAACTTCGGTGATCGTTCGTCTTCTCAGAAGACCCTGGGAACGAGGTTGAGGGAAAAATCCTTGTTTTGTCAAAGATCTCCACATTTTCATTGAATTTACGTTCAATATAGCCAGAATACCATAGTTTTTGTCTGATTTCATTCGTCTTCTTTAATCCTCAGGCTGAGCTCGTTTGGACCTAGAGTCTGTTTCTCAGCCTGAGTTAAGCTATTAAATAAAAAAAAAAAAAATCCTATTCTTGTTCCAGTCGATATATGCTCGTCGTAACTATAAATTGTCGATTAAAACACGGAAAGAGCCGACCAATCGCATTTCAGTAGTCGATAATATATCGTTCGAAAAGCCGAAGGCAAACCCCGCGTTCGTGGCGCTGATTGCTCCATATGTCAGCGAACATCTCTTTCCTCTTCGGAAATATCTGCAGTTGTGTGACTTGTCGTAACTCGAAAAACATGGAAATGCAGGGATAAAGGGCTAATTATTATTCTTCGAGATAAACTTCCGATGTTGCGTCCTGGTTTGGCGTTTTTTGTCCTGTTGGTTTTTCAAGATTCGCGCCATGGACATGGGTTCGGCCAAACGTTACTTGGTAAGTTTTGAACGTGCATTTTAGTTATTTATTTTCTTTTCCTGTTCCGACATTCTCCGTCAAAAGATCGCAATACGTTTGTGCATCGATATTCCTTCGATAAATTAGTTAATGGTTTAGTATTTTTCGTTGTGGTCTCTCATTCTTGTCCCGTGATCAAGTTAAGAATATTTTTATTCCTCCAAATTTAAAAAAATATAAGCTTATATTTAGCCATTGCTCGGCGCTCGAGCAAATATATTAAAGTAGTAACTTTATAACTTTATAAGAATGTAAGTTGTAGCAATTTTTCAAGAATGTCTATGAATGTAAGTACAGCAAGATTTGTTTTAATTTTAGGATTTTATTAAGCCATGATTTTCTCTATTATAAATTTGAAAATCGCCTTCCTTCCAAGTTTGTCACTGACAATTTTTTTGTCAAAATGCTATATTTTTCAGAATAATACAATAATACATCGAATGCCGTGTATTCTTCCAAATATTACTCAATGTTTCTAACTATAAAACCAATTATACATATGTAATATGTTAATGATTTTATACACAAGTGTTCCTCTTAATGCCCCCTGAACCCCCCAAGGCCAAGAAAGATTATTAGAAGTCCAAAATCCCAAGTTTTCCACAGAGTACTTGTGTATCAGACCTCTAAATGCTTCTCATTGGATATATTACTCTGTTCTGTTCTACATGTAATGTTAGCATACAAAACGTACCTTTAAAATGGTTGCATCACCATGCATGACTTAAACTTGAACCTTTATTTAATGCAACAGATGGTCAGAGCTGGGTTTGGACAAATTAAATGCATAATTTACAGACATAAAACGTATTTTTTTAATTCAAAGCTGATGCTAAAAGTGCCAGTAAACTATTTTGGCCAAAAGATTGAGCTGTAGACTATAATATTTTAAGGTACTTTCACATCAGTTTTTCAGTTCTGTGTACATTATAGTCAAAATATAGAGGAGTTCACAAAACTAAAGATCTGTGGTAAAAGGTTTTGTTTATACAATTTCAAGACTATAAGCATCCTTGAGATGAATGATTCAGCCGGTGATTCAGTTTGGTGTTTTCTCACATATTTGCAATTGGTTGTTAAAAGCCATGATCAAATTACATGTACAAGCAAACATAAGAGAAACTTAAACCAGATTGTATTGTTTCCAAGATGTCTTAACTGCCCTCAGATTTAATCAGCAAAATCTTTTAAGACACATCTTTAGTTTGGGGAGTCAAACTGTTTCAGAAATAGAATTTTGGGCAAAATATTTCACATCAGATTCTTATACAAACACTATATTTTCCACCATGTTTAATTGCCCCAATTATCCAGTGTGCAGATTGGAATGTGACTCTGTTTATTTCAACAATAATCTCAAAGATAGGGCTACTGTATATAGCAAAAACAGGTAACAGATAAATTAAATACATGTACACATGTAGAAAACAGCTAGCCCACCCTGTAGTTGTTTTTAAGTGCCAAGGAACAAAGAAAAAACAATTTGCATGCATCAATTAGCTGCCATCCCAATAAAATGGTTTGTTTACCATCACCTGTCCAACCCAATTTTTAATATGGAAATTAAGTAAAAAAAAGATTGAAGAATAATATTGAAGGGCATAAGTTCCTCCTGATCACATTCTCAGTTATCCTTCACATTCTTTGTTTTCTAACTAAAGGGGGAATTTAGAACGTGATCATGATCAGGAGTCACTTATGCCCTTGTTGAACACACCCATTCAATTTCATAACTACATGTACACCTCTTTTCCGAGCTCACGATCTACATATATGTAAATTTTAGTGAATGCACATGCAACCAGTCGATGAAAAAGTAGTTTAGGAATACAGAAAGTTTTAATGGGAGTCTTCAAGCTGACATAGCAATCAAGCTTTACTTGGTTCCAGAATCCCTAACATTGTTTATTTTCTCTCTTTTTTTTGGCCTAACCAACCAACCAACTCACCATCACGAGAGGGCGATGGTAAAACAAAACGTTTAATTTAAGTTGATGTGAAAAAAGCAGTAGTCTTACATGAATTGTACATAAATTTTCTTTAGCCAAAAGATGTTGATGTATCTATGGACATGCATATTTTATATATATATAATATATCATATATATATATGACTGCTTTTTATCACTGGCTCATAAAATTATGGCCTGATTTCTTTATTGGACTGATTACCTCAAATTTGACCACTATTTGATTATAATTCATTCAAATGTTTTTCAAATTTAAGAGAACTCAATATTATTCTACAAATTCTACATAATCCCAATTATGTATTTTCTGATATAGATTTTTAGTTATTTGCTATAAAATTTGTCATGCATGCATCTTATTCATAAAATAATCAACTTTCGTTGGAATAACTGGCTTTAGTATTCGTTCTTCGTTTGAGCTTTGGATCATTGGCTGATATTCCTGAATATGTTATTTCTGTTTGCTCTTAGCTGTTTGCTGATGCTGGGACATAATCATCATAAGTATAATTCCCACATACTGTTGGTTCAGCTGCAGCAAAATAGAAGATAGTTTATTGGGATGATATCAATCTAATTAAGTACTGCATTTTTGTTTCTTACTTGGGACCTGTTATAAATATATAACTTAATTCCATTGTAGATTGACAGCTATAAGTTTCAGAATTGATGATCCATACATGTAGCTTAAATGCCATTGATATAAATAATTTATTGTTGGCTGTGATGGACAGAAGCTAATACCAGTTAATTGGTTTAAAAGCTACAAAAGCACTACTAACAGTGTATACTTAAGCTTGCTTTAAAGGGGAACTGAACCCTAGCTAAAATCAATCCAATGTCTATACAAATGTATGTGAAATAATTAGGTTCTGCTATTTTATTTTGCTGTGTTGCGTGTCTAGGAAGAGAAATCCAAAAACCTTCCTCACAGCCTCTGCTATGTACAGAAGGCTCAAGTCTTGTAATTTGTGATGTGACAGGTACAGGGAATAAATTAGTTTTGCCATGCTGTACCTGACATTGAATAGCAGCTAGACTAATGGCTTCTAATTACGGCCCATTCTGTTTTCTTTGTGCTGGAGGTGTGATTGTTTTTTCTTGGTATGTGTGCTGTACGATATGGGAAAATTTGCAGTGAAATGAGCCACCATACAATATAGATTTGTCAGTGGAAAATCGAACTTGGAGACAAATGTTCTCCTCATACATTGTAGCTGTGCAACACAGAAAAATAAAAAAAGCAGAACTTATTTCTTTCAAATACATCTTTGTATAGACATTGGGTTGATTTTAGGGTTCAGTTCTCCTTTAACCCTTTGAGCCCCGTGGGCTTTTAACTGATTTTTGGCTCATTCTAGACTGCAACAAACCCTCCCCCCCTAAGAAAGCTGCAGTCACTGTTACCATGGAATTTTCATCTGACCAACAATACTGGGGGCTCAAAGTTTTTTGTCGGCCATTTTGGATACGTTGACGTCGCATTGCTATGGAGCTGGAGGGAAGTTTGTTTGGGGGAAAACAGAATTTAAGGCTTTTTAAAGCCTTTTTCACCATTTATAGAGTGCTGGAGGACATCATTAAGTCTGATGAGAGCTTCAATCAGCACTTTCTCAAAGAACCGAGTTTGTGCCAGTTTATTGTGACAGAGAAAGAGCCTTATTTCCCACTCGTGAATGGGCCAGGACGTCTTCCGTCACTTTAGCGTGGGCTTTATAAATGGGAGTCTGGAGCCACCTATCATAGCTTTTTTGGAATATTGGACAATATTTACTTGCCATTGATTCCAATATGAAGGTATTAGGTCGAAATGGCTTTAGACTTAGTATATATTTTGAAGAATGAAGATGGGGGAAGGGCCATGCCGCTGTTTGGTAGGATTTCCCGGCATGCTTTGCGGTCATTATGGATGGATTTAGCTTGTTGTGAAGTGCTTGTGGACAGAATGGCTTGGTGCTGGGCAAGTTTAGGTGTTGGGAGACAGAAAGTGAGGTTAGTGCAAACATGAAACTCTAAATTTTATGTAAAATATGTATTTTTGTGAGAAAATTTAGAATCTGAGGGGAAATATTTTTTTCTGTAACTGTCATTTTAGTCCCTTTTTCTGAAGTGAAATAATGTCAACTATAGTTAACTTATGCAAAGAAAGGGGGATTTAGATGAAATTATTCATTTTTAATATGCCTAATGCAGTTCAATAGGATCATTGGTCTATACATTAAGGTGTGTGGGAATCTCAGGGCATTGCTCTTTGAACTTAGTCAGATTTATACCCTCAAAGCAAGTAACCAGTAATAGTGCCATATGGCACTCTTGGGGCTCAAAGGGTTAAACAGAAGATGGCTGAGTCATCTACTAGCTGTTATTCAGTACTGTACAGGTATGTTGAGTACTCGTACAGTATGTGTGCAGGGGTTTAAAAACAAAATAGATGACTCAAAGACAAAAGTAGCTTATAGATGGCTTGAATTGATCATTTAATATTTCAAAATGCATCCCTGTGTGGCTTCTAATAGGCCTTTTGCAGCTAACAGTCACATGTTGATTTATCACTTCAATATAACCAATGAATTATTGCACTTGTGTTCCCATGGAATGTTCCCATGGAAATCAATCTTTATAACACAGTTTTAGAAAAGTCTGAATTTCTAACGAGACCTGAAACAACCATGCATGGGGGCTGATCAAAGCCAGGTCCCGGCTAATCCACAGATCGAATTGGAATTTAGCGTGTTGGTTTTTGCGGAGAGAGGAAAACCGGAGAACCCGGAGAAAAACCCTCGGAGCAATTAAGGGCGAGATATCACCAAACTCAACTCACATATGGCGCTGCATCCGGGAATCGAACCTGGGCCACAGATGAGAGGTGAAGTGCTTAACCACTGCCCCACCCCGGCCCCGGAAAGATGGACAATCGATTGGAGATGGAAAATAGCATTAATTTTTACAAACAGGTTTTGCTTCTAATTAACACTACCAATCTTGTACAAATGCCTAAATAAAAATAATATAATAATAATAATAAATGAAGTAAGTTTCTTTTTGCCATCCAGTACAACCAAGTACAATTTTACAGTACTGTGGCATACTAGTGGACTATCACTATAAGTTCGAGCAATGTCATACTACCCCGGCGCATGTACATTAATTTTTTTTACCTGGCAATATCAGTATAAATTTGTAAGATTTTCTTATAAATGCAGTGTTTACCTATCTTTATTTTTTCCTTAATGCTATTCTAGATCTTATCTTACAATGTCAAGCAATACAATTCTGAGTTTTTGTGTTGTATATACATGTATATATATATAAATTAACTACATCTACATTTTTACATGCATATATGCTAGATGAATGCATGACTGTATTGCTAGCAAAATTTAAAGCAGAATTCCTTTTTTACTGAAAAAGTTATTTTGAAATCTCCTTTCATGGTTATTGGTTGCTTTAAACTCATAAATTCACCAGTGGCAAGTTCCCCTACTAATTATGTTCTCTATGTGTCATTAATTTTGCAAGCATTATTAGCAATAAATGCAGAAAAGTGATTGCTAGATGTAATAGGTAAACAATTAAAAATGCTAATTATTCTTGATAAAGTGTGGGCTGAATAACTTTCAAGATACAGAATAATATGCTAGTAATAGAAATCACAGTGGTGGTTCTTTTCTTTTTCTTTACGACAATTGCCACCCGAGAAGTGTTTATTCGGGTTAGATCTTTAGATGAGATATTCATTATGAGTCAGTACTATATTTTGAGTTTTGTGAGATTAATTATGAGTTTAATTAATTATGAGTTTAATTATTTTAATTCCTTGAGCACAAATTAAAAGCCTAACACTGTTAAAGGACAATATTTAAAGTGCATATGAGCCTTTGTGCAATTTTCATAGCTATGAACCTCAGGAAAGTTTTGTGTACCCCTGTGAAGAAATTTTTGGTTTACAGAATACTCTATCTTCTACGCTTGTTTGAAATCGTGGAAGCGTGACCTTTCCTGACCCATGACCGCGTATGTAAAAGCCTGGGCCGATACCTCGGTAGACGTCATTTAATTAATTCAACTTTGCAACAATTTGAATAAAAACTTACAATTTTCACTAATATGACTTTTTCCTTTACTAACAGCTCATAAACTGTGTATATTATCTAAAAATCAATGTTGTTGTGATAGAAAGGTGCCATGGAGAATAATGCATTAATGAGATGACGTCGACTGAGGTATCGACCCAGGCTTTTACTTACGCGGTCATGGGTCAGGAAAGGTCACATTTCCACGATTTCAAACATGCGTAGAAGATAGCAGTATTCTCTGTAAACCAAAAATTTCTTCACAGGAGTGCTCAAAACTTTTCTGAGATTCATAGCTATGAAAATTGCAGGAAGGCTCATATGCACTTTAACTGAAATATTTGCATGTCAGTCACCAATCACATGCAATCTTTTTTATTAAATATTTCAAGCTGCTTATAAACAAATTATCTTCTTCCAAAAGCCATGGATACTGCTAATTATAAAACTCTGCTGACATCAACATACACATCACACAAACAGACCAGTATATTTCTTTTTACCACATTTGCCGGTAATCTCGCAATCTGATTGGTCGATGTGCTGTGGTAAATGAGAGCATCCAGACAACGGTGCTGATGTGAGAAAGTTACATACATGTACGATGCTGGCTCTTTCAAAGCTGTCACGCTTTGTCATGCTTTGTAACAAAACTTCCTTGTACATGTATGTTTTCTAACATTTCCTCTGGTTTTCTGTGGTGTGGACTCTTATTTACCATGATTTATGTCATCACATGGTCAAAATTTGTTCTGGACTCACAATTAAGGCATACTAAACAATTTACATGCATGATCACACAGTTCTCATAATAAAAGTAATATATTTATAGATGTTACAAATGTATGTCTTTCCTTTTCACCTTAACTACACATATATCTAGGCACAAAAGTTACACTGGTTGTGTTACAAACAAACAAATGTAAGCTAGGCTAATTTTCCTCGAGTATCTGTGGTGATCAAATTATTGCTACGTACAGTACATAAATTACGTGCTTGTGCTACAAGTGCAAGAATTCTAAAACCTTTAAATTATGAAAATATGCAGTGGCGAACACAGCCCAATTTAGTGATAGATTTTCATAGAACATGTGCGAATGATCTCAAGTTAAGAAATAGAAAACGTTTTCCATGTTCCCATAGAGTTATAGAAACACAAGTGGAATATTATATTGTTGGGTAAACATACTACAATGTACTTAGGTCGTTCTTCCACTAAGGCTATTCTTCCACCGAGGTCTTCAATAATTATTATAATCTGGCATTATTGTAATTATCTTATACTTAATAATAAGTTTTTTGTTGGTGTGATCATGCATGCTATTTGTAACCTAAGAGACCATTTTTGTTTCATATGGTATGCTGTCATATGATACCATAATGAGTGTTAAAGAGGGACATTAATTTTATTGTTAACTACTCTTAAATAATAATATATTATGTCTATCATTTGTAATTGATGGTTTTTGATATTTAGCTTTTAGTGGCTTTTGATGTATATTTGCATTTTCTCTACATAAATTATATAGACAAGTTGCACAGATGAGCTGAATGTCAGTCCTCGATGGAGGTTCTTGCAGGGGATTCTTTTTTGATGCTAAATACGTTTAGCAAATTCCCTAGCATGAGCCTCCACTCAGGGCTCATTCCAGCTCATCCATGGGAACATGCAACTTAATTGCCTATTAATAGCCCATTTTCCCCGGCAAACATTGGTGCAGTCTATCCAGCAGACTTAAAGTGCCTGACTGAGTGTAACCTTTTTACAATTTTTATAGCTTACAAACCTCCGAAAAGTTTTGAGCCTGGGTCGAATTGTGGGAATTGTGTTTAGACATCATCTCATCAATGCATTATTCTCCATGGCGCCTTTCTATCTCAATAACATCGATGCATAGAAAATATACACAGTTTGTGAGTTGTTAGACTTTTAAGTAAAGAAAAAAGTCATTTTAGTCAACGTGTTAAGTATTTCTTCAAATGATTGCAAAACCAAATTGGTTATATGACGTCAAGATGACGTCTATACGGGTATCAACCCAGGCTTTTACTTATGTGGTCATGGGTCAGAAAAGTATTCACTGTAAACCAAAACTTTCTTCACAGAAGTACTCAAAACTTTTTGAAGGTTCATACATGTAAGCTATAAAAATTGCAAAAATGCTATAGGCACTTTAAGCCAGCTACCAACAATAATTAGCAGCAGCTATGCAGATGATCGCTGGCTAGTAAATGTGAAACATAAAGCCAGAGTTGTAGATTATGGCACAAAAACACTGGCTATTTAATTTTCAGTTGTCCAGCAACTTAAAAGCTTAATGACAGCCCTGACTAGTTTAAAAAGTGATCAACTACTGCTGCAATGCTTAAAAAAAATATTTCATTTTAAGTACATATTTATTTTATATGTAGCTTCATTCTGGTATTATTAGGTTCTTGGTGATGGGAGGTGTTTGTGTGTGCAGCTGCAGTAAGGGCATAAAAAATAACACATGTACCAGTAATACATACATGTAACTAAGAAAACTACTGGTACATTAGACTTTCTCAAAGACCTCCGCTCACTTTTTTTGCAATTTGGGTTGGTGCGGGACAAGAGACTTTTCATTTTTGTCTTGTACCAATTGAAAATGATACCAACAGATTTTTTGGTCTGTGAATATATTATAAAAATAGACAATCAAAACAGCTTTAGTTCACAATGACCCATCAATCATTATTATCAAGTCTGTAGATTTGTGCGAAGACAACCAAAGATGCCACACTTTGTCTATATCCACCCTGTTTGGCCCCAGCCTGATACATCATCTCTGCCAAAAAAAAATTCACTAAACAAATTTAATCCCTGCAAGGGAAACAAGTCGACCACTCATCACTTTGTTGCTCATATAAATGCTTGCTTTGCTCACCTGTCATCAGGATAAAAACTTTCGCTCGCCTGGAAAAAAAATGTGATCGACTTGTGGCATTTAGTCTACTGGTACTGACATGTACACTAATAAAATCTTGAAAAATCATTATAAAATTATTATTGTTTTTTTTCCATTGTCAAGAGGTTTTAGTTTTTTTTACATTGTCTGGCTAATGGTTCAAAGGTTCATTTATTCCACACACACAAATAAAAAGGTATAGACATCAGAATATAGAGAGTGAAGATACAAGAGATACAGTATAACTCAGAAATATATTTCATATAATATTTTGTCAAAATAATTATATAGTCTTTGTTTTTGACATACATGTAGTGCCTATAATATTGCATGTACATGTTTTATATGCACACTCCAGGTGCAAGCATGTATACTGCCTTGTACAAAATGTATATATGTTGTAGCTGGTATTTTTTTCAGTTTTATACCTACTTTTATGTAATTCCTTACCTACTGGTTAGGCATAAAATTAATACAAAATTGTGTATTTAGTTTATAAAAAACATACTCCAAGGGAGCTATCTACTATATAGATACATGTATACATTTTTATGTACTAGGCATTGTTGTCAGACAATTCTTTGAAATTATAAGCTACATGTACATGTACACAAGACAGTACATTAAACCAGTTCAGGCTGAGGTTTGTTACAACATTTTCGGTTCATGTTTTTTTTTTCTTCACTCACAGGGGATCCATTTGTCTGAATGGCAGAGCAGTCTGTTATATATTGTTCCATCCTCATGAAAACTAAAGGTTCCTTCGTAACGGTTACCATAAATGTTTAAAACTAACTTGATGCCAATAAATTTCTTACTAAGTGGCAAAGTAGACCACATAATTTTACAAAGATCAATCAGTTCTCTTTTGACGGCTGCTCACATTCTCAAGAGCATAGTCTCTTTTCACATGTCAGTATTCTAAACTGAGATAATTTTAAACTCATTGTTTTCAGTTGCCAGTTGGTCACTAAAGATGGTAGCTATAGGACACAAGGGTTTATAATTCATACCTTTTGCTGCTTTTTTAAAATCTAATATAAGTCAGATGTACCAGCTGTTATAAATATTGGATCAGTGAGTCACTTTCATTCTTTGTTTAGAGCAAGTACACTCACCAAATTGGCAAATGTCTTCTAAGAACATTGTCTACATCACCAGTGTGAATACCAAGTGGTCATGTCAAGTGGAATGGTTACATCTCAACAATTTTCATCCTAATCTCACTACAAATTTTATATGTTTTGAGATTTTTCTTGTATTATTGTTTGGAGGTTGGTAGCAGAAAGAACTGAGGAATGTTTATTTTGACTTGTGTACATGTAGTACAGGATTGTATTGAGCAGATTTCATCTGAGTGGGAAAAACTATGGCATGTGTCCCGAGCCTTGCCATTAAACCATACTGTCTGTAACTTACAGTACCGTAACTCTGTAATTTAATTGGATCAGCAGGACCAAAACAATAGGAAAACCATTTCAATGTCACTGCATGCCGCATACAGTATAACCAATGCCATATATTGCAGACAGCTGTAGTTTGTTCCACCCATACAGAATTTGCTCTACTATATGCTAACTGAATCTGATGTACTAGCTTTTGTTATTTGTGTACAGATAGCAGCAGACTTGATGAGAATGAGACTTTAAACTTTGAGGCCATTAGTAACATCCATTTACACCTTGATGACGACAAGAATGGGAAAGTTGATATCAGTGAATCGGACGAGGTATGTTTTAGCATATTAGGCTTTTTAATCATGAATGCTTTAGCTCTTGGCACAACAAATAAGTGAAGGAAATCAACAGCTGACGTAATACTCAGGCTGCATAAACAGGGCTGAGTATGAAGACCATTTAAAATCTTAGACACCATCTATATGATTGTACAAATGTACAGTCATGTATCTAGGCAGTATAATAATATTGGAGTGGAATAACTGTATTTTAAATGTACAATGTAGCAGAGAACTTGCACGATGAGATACATTTGTAGCTGCATTAATTTAGGCCTTGCAGTCTCGATAATCAGATGTATCTACTTTTTGAAACAATTAGCAGACAGACTAGTAGGTATTCATAAAAGTATAAAGTCCAGCATAAATGAAGCTGCTTCCAATTCCTTCCAAAAGCTGGGAAAATGGTCATATCATAATACATGTAGCTGTCCTCCTGGCCATCTTATAAATATCACATTTTACCAGAGACCTTGTGTCTGTGTGATTGCATGCAGACTACGTGAAAATTGTACATGTAATTACATGTTTTCCTTGGATAAACGTAAGTTTCCAAAGAGCAGGAAGCTTAGTCTCTCTCTAGCGCCATCAGCAGCCATCGTTATTGCATCACCTCCCAGCCATTTGCTAGCACATTTAACCTGACTTTTGCCCCATGCCTTGACAATGACTTTGTACAGTCAAATAACCAATCACAGTGTTGAATTTGTTGTGCATGTGGCCAATTCCACATGAGACATGAACTTTTGATAGATTTTCAAATTCAAAATTGAAGAGTCAAACATACTTTAAATAAAAGCTAATACATAGTTCTATAAGGATACAACGCTAGATTTGTGGTAGTGGCCACGCCCAAGCTGTGCGCCGCCATTGTTTTTGTACGTTATTATAAGCCTAATAAGCCACTTTTACCTACAAATGTTTAAATTGCTATACATCAAAGAAATTGATTGCTATGAATCAGATTCTAAGATCTTAACTATTTTATAGGATGGGCCTTTCAAAACCAAAAGAAAAAAAATGTCAAACATTTATTGCCTCTGGCTTATGAAGACATAAAAAAGTGTTGCGGACGTGACATTTAAAAGATGATTCAGACCAACATTTTTTTGGTTTCTATGTTTGTTTTCTCTTGTTTCAGTTCTTGTTTATGCCCCTTTTTAAGTCAAGTATTAAGATGATTTTGGCACCCCAACTTGGTAAAATATGTAAACATTTTCAGAGATATGGTGTTGCGGACGTGACCGTTGCGGACAGGACAAATTTGTAAAAAAACCAAATCCCTTAAATAATCTCCAAATATGATGAAGTTATGTTGATATTTAATGATAGCAATAAGAATTATAAACCTGTTATGATATAAAGCCATCACTATTGTAGAAAGAGATGGTGTTGCGGACGTGACCATGGCGGAAAGGAAAATTGCAAGAAACCCAGTATCATTATAGAATCTCCAAACATTAGAAGACAGTATGTTAATATTTAATGATAGCAATAAGAAATATAAACCTGTTACATGATATAAAGGTATCACTATTATAGAAATCCAATGCTGCAGAATAACAAATGTCTTTGTCATAAACAAATGACAAATCAAAGTTGTTACGAAGAACATAAATTAATGTACTCACTGTATAAACTTCAACTATATTGTAAACTATTATATTATATTATATTGTCCTTCTCTGTGATAAAATGTCAAACATGTATTTTATCTCCTTGAGTTCAATGATTTCATGCCATTCATTGTTTGGTCATTGATTTGACCAACTGCAACAACATGGAATGAGTATGATATTAACTATAATCTCTTGAATAAAGGTTGCTCAAATGCTGAATGAAAGCTTATTCACTAAAGCTAAAAATACTGTATGTCATACATGCCATGGTTAATTTGCTTTTCTTGTAATGTATTTGAAAAGAGTTGCAATTTCTTTTATCTCAGCAATCTCAAAGGGGCAATTTCCCATAATAGTAACAGGGCCATAAAAAACACAAGAGCTGTGTTTTGACTCGATGTCATTACTTCTTGGCCAATCAAACTTGTTTGCACCAGCAGAATATAGGAACTTGAATTTGGTTACTTTGTCATCAGTTTCAAGTGCTCTGCCAATGTAGAATTT
This sequence comes from Actinernus sp. WN-2022, assembly GCA_030867875.1. Taxonomy (NCBI): domain Eukaryota; kingdom Metazoa; phylum Cnidaria; class Anthozoa; order Actiniaria; family Actinernidae; genus Actinernus; species Actinernus sp. WN-2022. The sequence goes on along the minus strand of JAOWCC010000949.1, from coordinate 37,754 downwards.
GTTGACATAGTCAACAGCATAGTACTGTCCAGGGAAGATGCTTGGAGATATGGCAATGAGGCTCTGCTTGTGCAACTCGGCAACCATGTGTTTTCTGAGGTCTTGTAGGCTTGCACATTCCACAAACATGGTACTGTTGTCAATGAAGCATCTGGCATACAGGGTGACAAAGACTCCGCAGTCAAAGTCATTGTCTTGTTGGGGAAGATCATTGGGTTTGTTGACAGCAAAATGCCACTCCTTCTCATCAAGGGTACTGTCAAACATCTTTAACAGCACCCACATCTTCTTAATGGAGACTTCTGCAGTTGGTTTGACAAAATCTCCAGCTAAACTGTCAAGCACAGCAATGACTTTTATCTGGGGAAATGCCACAAGAAGATACCAGTGTGCAGAGTTCACTGGATTGCAAGGTACTAGTATGAGGTCTTGATTGAGAATATTTTCATTTTCAGCAAAGATCTTCTTCACAACAAATTTCTCAAAAACTTCCCATGAGATAACAGAGACCTTCTTTGTAGTACATGTAGCTTTCAAGATTGTTAAATACTCATCAATGACAAAGTTTGAGAGGTAGTTCTCTTTACTATTTGTATGGCCCCCAATTGTTGACTTGAGATCATTATCATCTATGATGCAATTACCCTGGAACTTGATGTGGCTACTGAGAATACCATCAACTATACAGGAAGTGTGAAGAGGCACATTATAACAAGAAAGAATGCTATCACATTTTAGAAGCTTGTTGTGTGGTGGAAGGCCATAATCTATCTTGATATAAATATTGTTGAATGATTCTTCACTATCTTTATTATAGATATCACTCATTTCATGGACAACATCTGCGTTGCTACATGTTTCATCATCCTCGGAAATGGCTATATCCTCATGATCTGCATAATTACTCTCTTCATCAGTATAACTCACATCAGCTTCATCACTGTCACTTCCTGACTCTTCCAAATCAAATGGGAAGACATGAGGCACCATTTCCTTCTCGACAATGCCTTGAGTGGAATACATTTTGCTTTGAACAAACCCATTGGTTTGTGGCTCAATGCAATGAAACTTTGAAATTCCTGGCAGAGCAACAGCTTCTTTAAAGGCCTTACTTAGGCCAAGTGAAGTAGCTCGATCTTGTATCTCTTTCTTTTCCATAAGATGAACAGAAACACATGAATTTAACTTGGTGGCTACTTCATGGAAGGACTTGGCATCAGTAATGTGTGGTGCTCTTCTGGATGACACAGCATTCCAAACCAAACGCTTTATTGTGCCACCAATGCCATCAACAGCACCTTTGCCATGCGACGTGGCAAAGTAGTTCCATTGGACATGCACAATCTTGTCAAGTTTTGACAGAATACTCACTATGTATTTATTTTTAAACTGTGAACTGGGCCCATCTGAAAATATGTATACATTGGTGACCTCTGGGTGCTTCTGTTTGACAAACTTTTCAAGTACTGTGGACATAAACACTACCACTGATGTCTTCTCGTGCTCTAGATCATCTGATACAATCACATGTGATTCACAGGTAAGATCTTTGGTTGCTTCATTCCTTGTCCAGACAGCCACAGTAAACAATGTTATCTGCTCTTGGTTCCAGTGAGCTGACTGTATTTCGTCTTGATATTTACAAGAATAGTTCTCAGCAAAATCAACTTGGACAATGGCCTCCCCCTGTTGAAGGTTTGATTTTCTCTCCTCAAAGTAGCTAGACTGCTGTCTTTTAATAAAGACATGTTCAAGAAAGCTTGGCATTTTTGAGCCCAATGACTCAAAGACATCTTTGATGGTACCTTCTTTGTAGACCTTCTTTGTTTTCTTACATACTTTTGAGGGCTTGTTCTTTTTAGCTGGTATTGCAACTTCTACTCTCTCCCACTGATTCCATGACACTTGTTCACACATAGATGGCTCACAGCTCTCCGCCATTTCATCCAGCCAAGTGTATGTTGCACAGTTTTGGCATCTACCAAGCATGCATTCCTCTGAGCTACTATCACAGACAAATTTGTCTACAAAGTCACCAGAATAACTTGGGAAGCCTTCTACTTCTTTAGAAAGACAATCACAAATGAGACGGATGTTCTCATGATATAGACACAGACATACATTACGAGGTGTATCTGATGAAAGACGAACATTAACTGGTCGCAGAGAACTGAATTTACTCAGACCAATTTTAACACCTGGGTGTTCCTTCTGAAACAGAGCGTGAGCCTCTCTTAGCGAAAACATCAAGTGCCTTTTCTGTAGATACTCTTTCTTTCCACTTTGCCTCTGAATGACATAGTCTTTCTTTCCAGGAGCTTGGCGGGACACATAATCTTTGCAGTAGAATTCTTTGACCTTTGTTATTGTTGCTGCTGCTACCTTTTTATTTCCTCCGCTTTTGCTCTTTTTACGCTTGGCAATTACAAGGCCTGATGTGGTGGCTAACTTTTTGATCACTGCATTCCTTTTTCTTGGACTTTTGGGTAGGTGGGACTTGACTTTTCCAATTGCCTTTCCAAGAGCTTGAGGTGTTGCATAAGCATGCACATTTTCTTCTTCACCACTGCAGCTTTTTTGCGGTTGGGCCTTTTGTTTTATTCTACTTCTTCTCTTTCTCTCTCTGGCTTTCTTTCTGATGTTTTCTAATTCTATCTCACTGAGTGGTTTGCACTTCTTTCTTTCATTTCTTTTCCGTTCTCTATCCTTTGCCTTAAAAACACTGCACTTTCCAACATCTTCTCTCAACTTTTTACGGAATAATTTTGACCTTTCAGTACTCGTTTTTGCCATTGTATGGCTGTAGAAGTTGAAAAACAACTTCCTTCATACAGCACATACAAAGAAGGAATATTGGTCAGCAGTTTTATCACAAAGTGCATGCTCTATCCATAGAGCATGTCACTCATATAGTAGGCTGCTGACCAGTCATTTCTATATTTGCTTTATTTTTACTGCAAAAGTTTTCCCTTCTAAAATATACTGATACAAACTTGATACAAAGATAAAATACTAATCATATTCTTGTTGATTATCATTAATTTCATTTTTTTCTCTTTAAAAATAGTAAACATTTTACTTCACGGGCATTATGAAGTGTTTTGGGATTAGAAAAAACCTCTTTTCCAAACATCCCCAAAATGTCACGTCCGCACCAAATTGTGGTCACATCCGCAACACAATGTTTTCATTAATGAATCCATGGCAACAAGTGATTTCTACAATCTTTTTTTCAGATTCATTAAGCACAATTACTATTGTATTTAGTTAGTATAAGCAGTCACTTTGGAAGTTTTACAATTAACAGGAAATTTGAAATAACCAAGAGCAATTGAGATCAATCGTTGTTTTTGGAGTCACGTCCGCAACACACTCTAAAAAATTATTCTCTCTGTATCTTAAAGTGGTAGTCAAAATGTTTACTGCCAAAATGAAAGGTACTAAAAGGGGTTATTTTATGACATGGCTAATTTTAATTCAAGTATTTGGGATCTGGCATTGGGAGACATTTAATACCCAAATTTTGTCTCCAAATGTCACGTCCGCAACATGGAATTGGCCATGTGGGCATGTGACTTGACTACTGCACGTTAATTGTGCCCACCAATGGTCACCCAGCTCTAGTCAAGTAAGTTTCTCATCCTCCTCCCCACAGAAGTTCTATACTGACAATACTACCGGTAATTATTACAAGTAGCAGTGTCACTTTGTTTCTTGTGTAAACCAAATTCTGTTGTTGTCAGTAACGGTGAGGATAAAAACTGTGCTCTCCCTCAACTGTCACAGATCTACTGCCAGTAAAGGTGTGCAAACCTGAGTACAGGTTTAGACCTCCGCCACATTGTCCCAACCTGTGTGTATGTTATCATTCCCCCTCACAATTTCTTCCGGCATAATCATGTAAAGTCATTAAACTGCATAAAAACGAGGCAAACAGTGACTGAGCAACGCTACGAGAATCAGAGTACTGTAGACAGAAATACAGGAAATGAGCCAGGCTGTGCCATTTCCACTTTAAAAATAAGGGCTAATTCAGCTTTCAAAATAAATGTTAATGCTAAGTACACAATGTGCATGTACATGTATGTTAATATTGAATGTTTTGAAAAAATACAATAACTGTCAAATTGTCCCACTTTGTCCGCTTCCAAAGGAAATTATATGCCAGATCACTTGCAAAAGGGCCAAATTGTCCCTTCTGGCTCAATCTCTGGAAATATTTTACGATTATACAGCAAATTTCTCGATTTGTCTTAAGATAATTCCCTTGTTTGGCTTATATTTTTATGGACGTGCCATGGTTTGCCTTGTTTGCATGAGCACTTGACATGAGATCCAAAATGGTGGAGGAACTGTGAAACAGGACTATATTATTGATTAGCAGAGCTGCATCTTTGTAAATTTTTATTTTTGTTTCATTTTTTATGTAGTTCATGCGAGATGAGCTGAAACTCACAGATGAAATTCGGCATCATCATTTCCATGGTAATGATACCTTGATATCAGTCGAAGAACTGTGGAAAAGCTGGGTAATGAGTGAAGGTAAGCACCAATCATTAATAATGCTAAGTACACAATGTATATATGTATATTGAATGTTTTGATTGAACATTAGTTAAGTGTACATAATGGGGTGGGGTAACAATAGTTTGTTAAATACAAACTATTTCGAACATACAGTCCCTGTCAAAAGTTTTTCAACCGTATACGGTACCGTATGTGCTTCGGTAAAACAAAGATTCGGTAACCACATGTGGTAGATTTCGTTCGGTAAACTCCATTCGTTTTAAGACCGAATTCGTTTTACTGAAAGTGGTAGAGTCACCGATTTCGTTTTACTGAAAGTGGTTCGGTCACCGATTGTGTTTTAACGAAAGTGGTTCGGTCACCGATTGTGTTTTAACAAAAGTGGTTCGGTCACCGATTGTGTTTTAACGAAAGTGGTTCAGTCACCGATTTCGTTTTACCGAAAGTGGTTCAGTCACCGATTTCGCTTCACCAAACATTGCAGGTCAAGACAGTCTACAAGTTGTTACTTGTACATGTACATTTGTAGTTCACTGCTTGCGACTAAAGTGATTTTTACAACGTTAAAACTGAAAATGCTGAAGTTTAGATTTCAAAAATGATATCTCGTTTTGTCTTCTTTGAAACGATATATCAAATTGTCGGCGAAGCGTCAGGTCGGTGTCCTGGTGCGATCTACATTTTTCTACATTACATCTACATTTTATTTTGTTCATTCCAAAAATATATACATGATAGACTGGCCCGCAGGTAGCATTAACTAATCTAGGCGGGCCATGTAATTAACAAATTACAAACAGGTATGATAACTTAATGAAGAGAGATATATAAGGGGAGAGAAAGAAGAATAAATAAGTGAGTAAATAAATAAATAAATGAGTGAATTTGAGAAATAATTAATTATGTACATGAAGCAAATTCTAACAATTATGTACCTATTTTTTATACTTAAATGATTTGAGTTTTGAAATAATAATGGGTGTGTCAATATAAGCATCTTCTTTCTTAAGAATGTCAAATAGTATTTTGTGAAATTCTCGTTTGAATGCCTTTTTTGATAGTTGTCTAAAATCGCATGGTATCTCATTCCACAGTCTAGCGCCAATTCTTGAGAATCAAAGCTTTTTTTTGTACTTCAAGTCTCGAACCTTTAATGTAGAAATTTTTAGATGTAGAGGATCGTGTATTATAAGAGTGGATACTGGAAGTTTTCAAAAATAAATTTAAGATATTTATTGGTGCTAAATTGTTGGTAATATCATACATTAAATTAGATACTGACTCACAATATAAAAAATTCAGTGGCAAAATATTTGCATCAATAAATAAGGGAACTGCATGCTCATTTCTGTTGGCAAAATACATAAAGCAGAGTGCTCGCTTTTGGAGGATTAAAATTCTGTTAATGTCTGACTTACATGCCTGACCCCAAACAGTCAATCCATAAGTTAAATAAGGGGCAATTAAGGACTAGTAAATATTCAAAAGGGTATGTAAGGGGACAAAGTGTCTTAATTTCGTGATTAACCCAACTGTTTTACTTATTTTAGTTGCGATATAATCAATATGGTGTTTCCAAGAAAGATTTTTGTCAATTAAGACTCCAAGGTATTTTACATACTCTTTACATTCGAGGAGAACATTCTTATTTTTTTCATTATCAAATATACCAATATTAGGCTGGTGTGTGAGTTTGTTTTGATATGGACTAAAAATGACAAAAAAAGATATGTTAAGGGTTAATTTATTTGAGGTTAGCCAATTATATACTTTGTTTAACTCACTATTTACTATCAGTTCTAGAGACTTTTGTCAGCGTAAAGTATATTAGTATCATCAGCAAAAAGATAAAAACTGAATTTATCAGAACAATTTTGAATGTCATAGATATATAATAAAAAGAGCAGCGGGCCTAGGACAGACCCTTGGGGTACACCACAAACCGTTTCAGTTTTGTTGGATTTATGCGCACCAATTTGTGTTGTTTGAGTTCGGCCTTGAAGATAGGTAGAAAACCATTTGTTTATAACTCCACGAAAACCGTAATGGTTAAGTTTACCGTCCCCGGCGAGCAAAATACTATGGTCGACTGTGTCAAATGCTTTTTTTAGATCTATAAATACTCCACACGAAAATAAACGTTTATCCATGTTGGTTTGTATAGCGTTAACAATATCAAGAATTGCATGTTGCGTTGAGTGTGCTTTGCGAAAGCCATATTGAGATGAATACAAAATATCCTTTTCCTCAATAAATGATTTCATTCTTTTGTACATCATTTTTTCAATTTTTTTATTAAAATTAGATAATAAAGATATTGGTCTATAATTATTAGCGATCATCAAAAAACTTATTTGTTTTGATCGTGATTTGTACCGAGAAAGCCGCAAAGTGGCTAAGAGCATTTCTCTCCTTCCTATTTCTTCTGATAACCTCACTGATAAACTGTACTGGAAAAAAAGGAACTGCTGTGAATATATAACCTTAAACTTACGCCACAAACTAACAACCGCCGTTCGTTCATAATCTAGCGGCAAACTTTTAAAGCGGGCCCCGCCAGTAAGCAATAATCAACAAACGAACTTTAGCTTCCGTAGTTTAACATTTACGAGAGATTCCTGCGTTGTTCAAGGTTCCGACCAAAAGCATTGCAAATGTTTGCGGATTCTGGAAAGGCATGTTTTCGAAATTAAAATATCAAGATTGTGCAATTGCAATCAGTCACACGTGAACCTGTCAGTCTGAGTTTTGACAGGTCCTATGTTTGATCGATCGAGGACCTGAGACTTGTTTGTTTTACATCAGACCAATCGCTGCAGTCCGGTCTCACAGCAATTATAAACTACAATGCCAATCACAAATTGACGAAGTGATGAAGAAAAAAAGCTGAAATTGAAACTCCAGAAGATTCGGTCCGATCTCACGGCAAAATAACCAATAACGAATTAAAATATCCAAAATGGGTGTTTTTATTTGACAGAATGGACTCAAACCAGTTTTCGCATTAGGTGAAAACTGTTCAGACCGTAAATAAAATACAAAACTTTGAAAGCATTTGATTCAGTAGGAAGATATCAAGATAATTTTTGGTGTGATCTCAAAGCAAAACAAACACTGCTGTCAGAGCTCATTGATTATTCAAAAATGTCACACTTCTGTTCGAGCAATTTGAGCAAAATGACGGATCCCACGTTAAGTAAAAAGAATTCCAGAATATTCTATTTGGTAGACGTTTATCACTTGCCAGTATTAAAAGTTGAGAAACTTTCCCGCATTATTTAACTCTGCATTCTGCAATAAGATCACATGTTCCGCGAAGTTCGCGACATTCTTGTTGTGTCAAAAACCAGACAATTAGTTTCCACGGCTGAAAGCACATGTAAGCACCGAAAAGCTCAACATACAGCGTACGCAACGACTTTTAAAGAATCATGAAGGGATTGAGGGATAGATTAAAGTATGAAAGTACAGAAGTCTGTAAAGTTTATCAGATGAATAAAAACGCCGAACTTTACTACAACTAAACTAGAATTGATCTGACACGTACGTAGCGCCATATTTACATAACATGTTGACTATCCGAATTCATTTTACCGAAGGTGGTCGAATCACCGAATTCGTTTTACCGAAGGTGGTAGAGTCACCTAATTCGTTTTACTGAAGGTGGTAGAGTCACCGATTTCGTTTTACTGAAAGTGGTTCGGTGACCGATTGTGTTTTAACGAAAGTGGTTCGGTCACCGATTGTGTTTTAACGAAAGTGGTTCAGTTACCGATTTCGCTTCGCCACGTTTCGCCACGTTCATTTTACCGAAAGTGGTAAACACATGTGGCACATGTGGTTCGTACGGTGTGAAAAAGTTTTGACAGGGACTGTACATGTACTACATGTACATGTAGGAGTCTTTTATCAGGGGTTCCAAATATTGAGAAAAGAAATGAAACCAGAGATCGAGGCATAGCTTCGAGGGTTTTACCGCCTCCTGGTTACAGTGTACGTAGCTCAGTGGTTAATAAGCACCGGTCTGTCAAGTGGGAGGTTGTGGGTTTAAAGCCAGGCCGGACCAACACTCAGGGTCTTAAAATAACTGAGTAGAAGGTGCTGCCTTTACATAATACAGTATATGACTTTAAAACCTACTTAAGAATTTCATGGATGTTTCGTTGTTGTGGGATATACATCAAAATTATTTTAAAACTTCATGAATGTTTCAGGCTTGTATAGGTTTTACTTGCATATTTACATATACAAAGTCATGTAGTTTCTTTGTTTGACTTAAGTAATCAAACATCAATAAATATTGTTAATGATACTAAGACGGAATGTTAACAATTATGCGCTTGTTCTCGTGGGAGTACATGTATGTGTTTACAACCTAGCATGAAATTTGATGAAAACATTATAGTTTGCCGCTATACATGTAGTTGGCATCACAGACATGTGCAGTGTAAGGGCAGTGTGCAAAAAAAAAAAAAAGGTCCCACATTGGAGAGACTGTCTGTATGCATCAAGACTGGTATTATACTTTGAAAGTGTAATACATGTACATGCATCAGGGTTAGAAAAAAATTCCTAGACCCACTAAATTGAAGGGGTCCGTGCAAGAACAACGTAAGTGACTTCTGATCAAATTCCAAATTCTTCTTGATATTCTTTGTTTTCTAAGAGAGAATTTAGAACTTGATCAAAAGTCACTTACGTTGTTCTTGCACGGACCCCTTCAATTGTACTTGCCTGAATCCTCTTCTCACTTGCCCAAACCATTTTCTTGGGATTCAAAAAGTATTGTCTCCTATCATTAAAATAATATTATCTACATCCCCCTCTCTGAAAAGAATGATACATAATTGGTAGGTATGATTCCAGCCATTTGCCACTTTGCTAGAGTAAGTTAAAGACAAAGCGAATTCAAAAACAAGTTACAACTTACACAAAGCTTTGTAGCCTCCTGAGACAGCAAAATGGGAGATTTTTTTCTCCTCTTTCATTTAAAAAGTAAAGCTGTCTAAAATTAAATGCAAAGACTAAAAATGAAAATTTGGTTCAGCCATATCACGAGAGGCGAAGTACGATAAAATCCCTCTTGACTGATAAATCATCGTTTCAGTATCCCCGTGTTCTGTAAATCAGATACAAGAGACAAAGAACAGATTTATGCTGCAATTAACGATTGCAAATCCATGAAGTTAAGTTCATGCATCCGGTTTGTAAATATAAAAGCAGCTGTCTGACAACTTGATTTTCTTTCTCTTCACTGGAAGCAATTCTTACCTGATTGCTTAGTTTTTTACAATAAAATCCCATTTCAGCAAACTGGTGCCAATCACTTCTCATTCATTTCGTTAGAGAAGAAAACTTTCCCGCTAGGCTTCCCGCCATGGAAACAGCATGATTAAGTATGCGGTATGTGATTGCTTGTCTTAATTATTTTTGTCTAAACCAATCAGAGTCCTGCGGCAAGATGACAACCTCTTGTCATGAAACAAGTTCAAGTTTCAATATAAATTATCCAAATAGTATGACATTTTTTTGGTTTTAAGAAATAAATCTACCCTTTGGAAATCTCATATGTAGTGAGGGGTATCATGTCTAGCACTCGCCCGATGCCGTTTAGCACTCATCCTGACGAGCAGATGAGTGGTTTCTTCGAACCCAGTGTGCATATATAATTAAGTCATGAATATGCAGTAGAATTGGATAGTTCATTTAGAATTTATATTAATTCTGTAGCAACTGTTGTATTTTATCACAAACAGTTCACAACTGGACCAGTGCTCAGGTAGTGAACTGGCTAGTGGATTATGTACACCTTCCTCAGTATGTGGATATATTCCGAGACACTGGTATTAACGGCACCATGCTACCAAGGTAATCTATTATAACTATATGTACATGTACATGTAGTGTAGGCCTTTTGCATCAATTATTTGTTCACACGACCTGGTAATGAAAAATTGGTGATAGCACAAAAGCTGATGACAGAAATAGAAAGAGGGACTTAAAACATTTTTAGTAACAAAATAATGCAAGTTTTAGGATGTGTTTGATTTACTGTATTCTGGAATTATGCACTTATCGGTGGCTTCCCCCAGGGGTAGACCCCCGTGCCGACCAGGGGGATTGTAAAAAGGGTGGAACATATGATGACGGGAGAATCTTACAATTCAAAGTCCTCTGGGTCATGTATTCCTTAACGGAAAATCTCATATGTAATATTACAATCTTACGAATCCCCCCCCCCCCCGCTGATAAGTGCTGAAGCCGCTGATAAGTGCATAAGAATAGAAGGACCAAGATCCTCCTCTGAGGCTTGGGCTTGTGATTCAGCTAAAGACAAGTTGAGTACATTTTACATGTAGGTCCCTACTCTTCCCAATTCTCACCACAGGAAACCTGGTTTCACATCTTTTTTTCTCTAATAAGGAGGCTAATAAATTGTACACACGTATAGAGGATATTACATGATGGTGCAAAGATATGAAGTTTATCCCTGAGAGTCAAAATATTTCATGAGTAAGTGCAGCAAACAAGTGAAATGTTTTGGACTTGAAAGGATAAACTTCATAATTTTAACTTCAAACCACGGCGTATATATAATTAAATTATTTTTATTGTATGGACAATTAATTAAAACTGCTCTAAGAACTTGTACATGTATATATAGATGCATTTTAACTTACTGTCAGTTAACAAACTTCTTTGTGATCTTTTGAAACTCTTCTGGGAGAATTTTGTTGGGTTCTCTTTCCCTTCGATGCAGTTGAGAAAATCCTTTACCAGGATGTTTATTTTCTTGCTGCTCATTTACCGGTAAATTAAGCTGTTACATCTTCCTCTGTCATTTTCACAAACCTGCCAACATCTTTGTACTTAAGAAAAGGCGGCAATCGTTACATGACATACATCCAGGAGATGAGTGGCATATTTTTCATATCTTACTCCAGTGAGTGAAATGTGGATTCTACAAATGGTTTAGTCCCTGGTAAACACTCTCATTAGACTGCTAGCATTAGTTCCTTCTACTGTACATTTTTTAGAATGGCTGAACATGGTTCCAGATGACTAACAATGGCTAGACATGGTATGCATAGTTGGCTGGGTCTGGTCTGTAAGTACAGACCCACTACTGAGCCAACTACAATGTACATGAACCATGTCCAACCATGTCCAGCCATGTCTAGCCATTGTTAGCCATCTGGAACCATGTTTAGCCATTCTAAAAAAATCAGAATAGAATTTAAGGACTTTCTAGCTGTCTACACTCTCATCCATAATTATAATAAATAATTTTGTTATATAGCCATAAGTTTTTCAGATATAACATCCACCGTCATTGGTTGATTTATGGTCACATGACAAGTAACAAAACAAACGGGCAACAATTTTTAAACCTACATGTATGACGTCAGAGGGTAACAATGCATCAATCGTTGCCTGCTGGTGTCGCGTGTGCCACTGGCTAGCTAAAGGCGGGAAATATTTGTTTACCAAAACATCTAGATCTTCACCAAAAGGTTACATTTTTCATTGAAAGAAAGCGTTTAAAATAAAAACAATTTACATCTTTATTAAGTAATGGTTCGCGTAAGAACAGGAGCACTCAATGGCCAGGAATGCACAAAGGTGTTAATTTTTCTATTGTTGAAACTTGATATCTCATTGGTTAAACAGAAATAAACCTCCTAAAAATAGGAAAGAACTCTGATTTCACATTTTTTTTTTAAAGAAAATGATTGAAGCAGACAATATAATTATTGTAACTATGTAAATAGAGAGAAAGAAATCCTATGTGGGGAACATTGAAATATTTTATAATTTCTCCGCTTTTGTTTTAATGTCTTTCTATTGGCTGAATTTGTTTTGGAATCAAAAACATATACATAACGAGCGATTTCATGCATTTTAATTTGGAACATTAATACCACTAGTCAAGAGATGTCTTTAGAAAAAATTGAACCATTTTCTATGTGGGATTAGTGAAATCACATTCATTGTCATGGAACAATAGATCTTGCTCCAGTTCGTATAAGAACCATTACTTAAAGACCCTGTGTCCGAGCCCATGGTGCTTTGCGCCAATGTTATGATTAGTTTGTTTATCAACGGCCGCATAAATTAAAGGCCAGCTTTTAGGCGAACTAAAATGCTCTCGATTGTTTATAAGTTTCATAAAAGAAGTAAACATACACTTTTGGTAACGAATTTCATAATTTCTACCGGATTAAAAACCCAATCGAGCCCACGAATTTTCCCCGGATGCTTCGAATATGATTTTAACAGTACTCGGCAGGAAGCCAGTTGTTCTGTCTTTAGATTCTAATTCGATTTACGAGTGCGACTTTTCACAACTCTACAAGCAAACACATACTCTTGTTACCTTGTTTTTATGTCTCCATTATTGCTTAGCTGTATTTGAAGATCTCTACTTTCCTTGCTAATGATATATTTTGAGTGCAAAATGAAATGTCGTACTCGCACTCGAGTCAAACTCACAGCGAAGTAACAGCTCAGAACTCGGCAGATTGGAGTTTGACCCGCGATCGTAGTTTTGGTAGCAAGACTTTCTGGACGTACTGGAGGATGGAAAAAAGGTTAAGGACATTGTTTTCTCTGCTAATAAAAATGCAAAACATATACAGATAAGTCATAACACCTTAGTGGAGCTTAGCCGTGCAAAATTATAATTACGAATGTTCTTGATGCCAGAAGTGGTTGCTTTGTGCTTTGTACATGTATTTCCAACGAAGCCTGCCGGTCCCTTAGGTAAGCAAATCCCCGGGAAACTCACGTAGTAGTCCTTTTGAACCACAAGTGTTCTCTTGTAGACCTAAGAAAGTAAAATGTGGACTGCTGAAGGATTATTTGTCGAGTCACTTCGCCTCGCTGTCTCGGTCCTTTCTCCGGCATTCCTCTACTCTCTTCCGCCACTCTAGACCGGGATTCGAAGAAATATTCGAACTAAAGTTTCATTTAAAAAAGTATATATACAAAAGTTAAGATAAAAGAAAGTTAGCTAAGCATATATACCTATCAATAATTACACGATGGCCCAAACTAGGGATGGATTTCGAAAGATTCGGGAGTCACATAACAACAACAACGATCTTTCTGATTTTCGTAGCCTACGAAAATTATTTGCGCGCGCAAAGCACCATGGGCTCGGACACAGGGTCTTTAAGCGACATGAGAGAGAGAGAAATTGGTAGCTAAAAAAAGTTGCAAGAAAAGAAACATTAAACACTACTAGAACTACTTGTGAAACTGCAATACTTCTGTCTAGTAATCAGTATGAAGAGAAATGCTCATGTTCAAGTTCAACTTTATTATACACTGTTTACATTAATGTTTACAAGAAAGGATAAATAATTTTTAAAGAAGAATGAAATAAATATGTACAAATTAAGGAAGAGCAACATAATCGATTACTGGTGTGCAGTAGCTAAAGTAGTAAAAGCTTTCGAGTTCATGGCTTAACTGCTAACATTTAAATAAGAGAAGAATTTAACTGAGCTCTATAACAATTCATGATATCAATGAGGTGATTGAAATAATATACACCTGTACATGTATATGGCTACCAATAATAATTAAATTAAAGTTAAAGAGAACTAGAAGAGAAGCAATAAAAGAAGAAGAAATGAATTATGGTATTTAACGACATGCAGGAAAAATAGAAAAACTAAATCAACAGGTGGTTTTAATGGACAGTGTACCTGCTAACTGGTTTAGAAATTCAATGCCCCTGTCATGTTTCTGGCATTAGCTCTAATTGATAACTGAATACATGAGCATCTTTAGCCACAACAGTAACAGCATTATGCTTATTAGTCATATTATGACTTTCTGTAGCTGTTTTATTGTCTGAAGTATAGACAACATAAAACAGTGAAGATTGCATTTGTTTCTATTTATATGTTTACAATAAACCTGCTAAAAAGGATACCATGCTTTTATTACAATACATGAATACTGGCTATGTGAACAAAAACAAAATTAATATGAAAACTTTTTTCCCACTTTAATTAAAAATGTAGCTATATATTATTCTTGTTGTACACTGTATTTGTTTGTATTTGCCATATTTGGAGCCCTGCTAATTAGCAAGTGGCTTGTAAACTAACACTGATCGCCTTTCTTCCTTTTGTTAATATATGTTATTATAGACTTGCTGTTCAGCATAATAGTTTCTTACTTAATGGCCTTGGAGTTAAAGATGCCAAACACCGCAAGAAGATCTCGCTCCGTGCTATGGACATTATACTGTTTGGCCCACCAGGTAATTATGATGTTGAAGTTGCACGACTCGTCAAAACATTGTTGAAATTCAGATATGAATTAATTCAGGCATTAAATATTTATCATGACTCTATGCATTGTTGATGCTTGGCCTTAAAAAAGGACTAATAGGAGTTGGCTAGCTTTCTAAAGATCATAATTATTGTCAATACTTATTAATTCAAATTGTAGGTGGCCTAAAAATTCACCCAGCTTGTTTTACTTTACTGTAAAAATTAGGCAAGCAAATCTTCACTTGCTTCAAAATTAATATTATACTTAAATAATTGTGCATAAATAAATGAGCATGCATGCGAAAGTAGTGGCTGAGGTGGTGTCAGGGGTGTTGCATGCACGGTGGCATGTACTTCACAGCTGTGTGGACTTTGGTACCAACTGACCAAGCCATAAATTAGCAATCATTAGAATAATTGAGCTCTATGGCTTCACTGTTTATAGTTGTTAGTGACACTGATCAGTCGTGTACCATCCTGTTCGATGCACTGTATGATTACCAAGCTGCGGGAATCAATCCAATGTAATGGCTGTTCCTGGGCGGATGGTCCATACTTTGGTGGAGTTGTTGAGGAACAGTGAAGAGCTTGTGGGTGGGTGAGGGGCAAATCTTTAAACCTTTTGTTGGCATTCGGTTGTGATATTGAATGCATTGTGTGAGTACCTGTAACTATAGCTATTGTGGATCATTTTCTGTTTTGTGTAATCTCTAGTCCTTATTCCAAGCTTTGTATTATTATTGCCTTATTTTTAAAATTTGTAGGGGAAAAGCCTTTGTAGTACTGCATGTACAAACCTGTAAAGTGGCCAGTGGATTACAATGTGGCTTATATAACAACTTGAAGCATTAAGATAACTTATCACTTACAAGTTGCTTGTGTTGCTGATTTGTAACCAGAATGAGAATTTCAGTTGCAAAGTATCTGTTTGGCATCAAAACACCTAGAAATTCTGTTTTATAAGTTCTGTAGAAACCCAAACCTGAAAATTACTCTGAGACTGTATATAATATATTCACTATTTTTACCTTCAATCCATTTAGGCTACTGTCAGCCAGTGTTGGTGGCAGTGGAGTTTTTTGCGATTTAGAATAACAAGGTTCAACATTAATTTTTAATCACTGCTTTAATTTTCTTTTCAGTCTGTAATGTTAATATAATAATAATTATTGTTCTCTTGTTAGGTTACATATGTTTTTATGTTAGGTAAGGTATGTGTTGAGGTTAGATATATTTATAGGTCTGGATCAGATTGAGGAAGGTTATCTAGTACCCAGAAAAGCAAAACCAAGAGAAAATGTTAAACCACAACAAGTGGGTTTGTTTTATTATTCACTGTTCTTATAGCTATATTGAAGAATGATTCAATGTACATCGTACTTTACTGATAAATAGGAATATAAGTGTTGCATCACAGGCCAAGCTTGCAAACAGCTGTTGTTGCTATGACTACACATAATTAAGTCTTTCAATATCAGGAAGAATTATTATTTATAATACTTTTAAGTTCAATAGGCTGTTATTTTGCACTATTACGTCAGTTCTCTACTACTACTACCAGAATTCTTTCCACTGATTCTTTTGTTCCTCTAATTTAGGGGAGCCAGGGTGGTGCAGTGGCGCAGTGGTTAAGAGCTTCGCCTCTCACCTCTGTGGCTCAGGTTCAATTCCCAGACATGGTGCCACATGCGAATTGAGTTTGTTGGTATCTTGCCCTTGCTCCAAGGGTTTTTCTCCGGGTTCTCCAGTTTTCCTCTCTCCACATTAATCAATGTGCTAAATTCCAATTCAATCTGTGGTTTAGCCAGGTCCTGACTTTGATCAGCTCCCATGGCTGTTTCAGGTCTCGTTAGAAATTCAGAGTTTTTATACCATAGAGGTAATCGGCTAACGCTGTTGCCACCCAATTCAGATCATGTGATGTAAACAGATCCTTAACTCTGGGGAATTATTCCTTTTTCATTCTAATCATAATGCAGTCATGCCTATCTGTGAATAGAATTAATTTTCAAAGAGTCAATTCTCCAGAGTAATGTGTGTTTAGTATACATCACATGACCTGAATTGGGTGGCAACAGCATTAGCCAATTACCTCTATAATGTCTTGTTATCCTCTTAAGAATTTAAATCTGAATAAGAAAAATAATTCAAAAAAGATTCTGACATAATAGTGCAAATGGCAGTTGTATACCTGTATATTGTAGTTATACATTTCAGATAATTTGTATTTTTACATACTGAGTAGGTAAATTTCTTTTGTACATGTACCTACTGGTACATATGTAGGTAGTTTTTTGAGTATTAAAACGAAATCCACCCTCCCCTTCCCCTCTGTTTTCCTTCCTCCCCCCATATCACTTCTTACAGTGCTACATTGTACCCATAATTATAATCTATTGGCCTCTCAGATCACGTCACTGATTGGTTCGACTCCTATTTGTCAAACAGACGCCAAGTCACAGTTGTCGACAACAATCATTCATCTTGTAATCACGTCCCAGTCGGGGTGCCTCAAGGAAGTATACTCGGCCCTTTGATGTTTCTTATTTACATCAATAGTTTGCCAAACTGTCTCAACTCGTGTGAAGTTTCCATGTACGCCGACGACACTGTTATATATTACTCTTCGTCATCTCCCAAGGATATCGAAATGAAGCTAAATAGTGATTTAGCCAATGTTGCAAATTGGTTTAATGACAATCTTTTGACTCTGAACATCAAAAAGTCGAACTTTATGTTCATTGGAAGTGCTCACAAGTTAAAGTCTTGTGGTAGTGTCTCGCTTATTATAGATAGTGTCACACTTGATCGGACCAATACAATCAAATATTTAGGAGTCACTATTAATCAAACCATGACTTGGTCCGATCATGTTGACACTATTATATCTAAGGCCAATCAACGCATTGGGCTTTTAAGACGTATTAGACATTTACTACCCCGGCGAGCCCGTTTAACTCTATATAATGCCCTGATATTGCCAATTTTAGATTACGCTGATATCGTATGGGGGGATAAAGACAATGTTACCATCATGAATAGTTTACAAATAGTCCAGAACAAGGCTGCTAAAGTGATTCTAGACGCCTCCCCTTTCTCGTCCTCAACAGAAGCCCTCCAGACTTTGGGCTGGAAGACGCTTAGTCAACGGCGGCGAGCACACAGATGTACACTAGTTTACAAACTTATGAACAGTCAAATTGACTTCGATTTTGATATTTTATTAAATAAAGATGTACATAATCATAACACTAGGCAGAGAAACAATGCCCATCTTAAACAAGCAAGAACAAACTGGGGAAAGCATTGTTTTACCTATCAGGCTTTGGATGAGTGGAATTCCCTCCCATCCGAAATACGAGAATCGAACTCATTAGCCAATTTTAAAGCGCATTTTACTTTTTAACTTTTTAGATTTCTTATTGTATATACATTTTTATCAATTTTTACTTATCATTGTTATTAATTAGTTGTAACTATTCTCTTTAAACGTTATTTTACTTTATTAGTTATGTTACACAGGGCCCCATTGAAAAACTCCTCGGAGATATGGGCACCCTGTCTAAACATCGTTATTATTATTATTATTATTATTAACTAATTACTATATGTTTTACCTTCACTGTCGTCCTTGCTGCTACTTGAACTGACCACCATCGGATCTGTTGGTCAGAGCATAGTTGCTGCACTCTAGTGTTGACTTGTAGTGTCTTTTGGTTGCATGGGTGTATAGTAACTGCACCCTGGTGTTGACTTGCAGTGCCGTTTGGTTGCATGGGTGTAGTAACTGCACTTTGGTGTTGACTTGTAGTGTCTTTTGGTTGCACGGGTGTAGTAACTACACTCTAGTGTTGACTTGTAGTGTCTTTTGGTTGCATGGGTGTAGTAACTACACTCTAGTGTTGACTTGTAGTGTCTTTTAGTTGCATGGGTGTAGTATAAACTGCACTCTAGTGTTGACTTGTAGTGTCTTTTGGTTGCATGGATGTAGTATACTACACCTGTGCAACCAAAAGACCCTACAAGTCAATACTAGAGTACACCAACTACACCCATGCAACCAAGGGACACTGTAAGTCAACACTAGAGTGTAGTTACTACACCCATGCAACCAAGACACTACAAGTAAATACTAGAGTGCATTTACTACACCCATGCAACCAAAAGACAATACTGTCAAGTCAATACTAGAGTACAGTTACTGTATTCTAGTGTTGACTTACAAATAGTGTATTTTGGTTGCACGGGTGTAAATGTAGTCGCTGCACTCTAGTGTTGACTTGTAGTGTCTGTCTTCCCTTTTCTCAGCATCAGGACATAACTTCATCAAGGACATCATTGTAGCCTTCTCTGTGCTGGTGGCCACTGTTGGCTGTTGGCTGGCTGTGCATCAAAAGAGACGAGCCAAGAAACAGATGGAACAGGTTATGAGAGACTTGAAAGTACTGCAGCAGGCAGAGCAGAACTTTGGAGATCTCCAGACCCGGTAAATTCACTAAAACAAGAAGGGCAGTCGAGATCTCAAAATATCAGTGGCAGAGATAGTATAAACCAAACATTGGCTATCGAGATGCCTTGTTGCAAAAGTCAGATTACCGTACCCTGTTGTAATTAAAATACACCAATAAAAAGTACTACATAACGGTAAATTCTGTTTGATGTCTTGCCTCCCCTGTCTAGTGATAATTAAATGTTGGTTTGATTTGACGTCACTGATACATGTATGTAGGCAGTAGCATATTTGCATGATGACGTCACATACAACTACCATGCAGAACTCCTTGCATGGCTCCTTCTGTTCCTCTAATCAAGGACATTGTCTTGGTATTCTCAACAGAGTTTAAAAATCTGAATAAGAAATATAATTTGAAAAGGATTCTGGTAGTAGTTGCAGTGCATTGGAACCCAATTTTCTTATTATTAAAATTGATTCCAGATCAGATAAATAGTCGAATAGTAAAATATTTCTTAATTTGAGTGTTGCATCTATAGTGATACTTAAAGTTTATGTTTCGAATAATATATTACACAAAAACTTGCTGGTAGAGATACCGTGGGGGAAGGGTGGGGATTTCGCAAAAACCGGGATTGATCTGGGAAAACAAATCTGGTGCACTGCATGGCCATGATGGTCTGTTCTGTCATGTTTAGTCAACTCATGTAAGTGAATTCTAATTTTATTTAATACATTAATTATTTGTTTTCCTTTTAGACTGGCAAAGGCAGAAGAAGAACACCAAATAGCCATCCAAGAAAAGCAAGGCCTGGAAATGAGACTACTAGAAGAAATGGAAACCTCAAAGGTAAATGAAGCAATTGTTTTGACAGAAACTTCTCAAACTCATAATAAGTCATGAGATAGTCATCCAATGGAGGAACTGCATTTGGTCACATGCATGGGTCTTGATACCGGGTGAAACCCTTGTTCGAAGCTTCGTCAGGTGGATGCATCTTGACATCCAATGAAACACCAGTTCCAAACGCACTAGTGTTTGATCATATTTCCAACCCAAGTGATCAATATTTCTTAATCATCATTTTCATGAACCACTAACTAATTACATACTGATAAACTACAAGTAAGGAGCGAAGAAGTAAAGAAATAAAGAATGACATAGAAAGAAAAAGTCTGCCTCCACTGGAGTTCAAACCATGACCCTTCCGACCGCTTGTGATTTACTAACTCTTGTCCACTACTATACTAGTACGCTAGTAGAAATCACTGCCATCAAAAAAGAATAATAAGCCATCTATTGAATAATTAGATACAACAGTCAAACGGTAAACAATAATTGCTAATGAAGTTTGAAAAGAAACGTATGTAAATTGTCGGTTTTGCATTCGCATGAGAAGACATGTCAAACACTCAGTGTTCGTCTTTCATCAGGGGATTCCAAATATTTCGAAAACAATAAAACCCTCGAGGCTATGCCTCGGGTTTCATTTGTTTTCTCAATATTTGGAACCCCTGATGAAAGACTCCAATTCGTGTTTGACATAGTTCTTACAGAGTTATTGAATTTGACTGCTCATCTTGATAACTCTTTGAATCTTCTTAGTAAAACAGGAAGTTCTGGTACAAAAGGGCCATGTCCAGGACACTGACACCTTCAGTTGTCACTCAGCCTTTGGAGTGAACATCTCCGTGATGCCCCAGTGTTTCCTACTGATTGCTTATTGGACGAAATTCAAATCAAACACAAACAAACTTCATAGCTACAGATTTCGTAAACAGTCATAAAATACATGTACCGCCTAAAGTCTAATAAACAATACCTTCCCTCTGTTCACTTTTTGATGGCTTGTTTGATTTTAAACCTTTAAAATTTCGCATTTTAACAGGAGAGCTGCCTCACTCGCCTCCATTCTTCGCTGCTCTGTAATTTGAATTTCAAACTTTGAGTTCGCCATGCGTGAAGAGAGGAGGGGCTTACCCTTTTATACCGGAAGTTTTAAGTGCGTTTTTCATAAATATAATAACGAAAATAATTGTGAAAAAAGTTTGATAGTTTCATGGTATAGTTGACAAACAGCAGCGTCACGGTCACTGTAAGTATTAGTTCTTGAAAATTAAAATGTGTCCTTGAACGGCAATTGAATTTTGGTAGGCTAAAACTGTGCAAACCCTGGTACTAAATTCCAGGTGGATAATGTTTGTACTTGTTCAAGGTGGCACACCCTGATAATAAGGTATAGACAGGCTCTCCAGTGCTGTAGATGATGGCACTAAGAGAAGAAAAGCAGCGAGTTGATGCCATATCTTCTCTATCCTGCTCTCCTTTTTGTGCCTCATTTTCACTCCTCTTTACTGACATCCACATTTTAGTTTATTTACTTTTCAGCAGTGCTATATACATTTGTACTGTGCAACAACTGCGCAACCACTGCTAAAGGAACATAAATCATTCCAACTTACAAATCCTAGCATATCAACACGATTTTCTTCATTCAAAACTTCGACTTCAGAACTAGTCCACCAAATTCGCCTTTTACTGGATTGAAGCTTGAGCAAGTTGAAATACTATTGTCTTGTACTCGACACTGATTGGCTCAAGTAACCGTATAAAGTTGGAATGATTTGTTTTCGTTCTGCAATGTGATTGGTTCTCAATTAACTACAAGGGAAAGGCTATCGTGAACAATCTGCAAACAAGCTATTAAGCGTTGTTTAATGGTAAGGTTTGACTAGATCCAGTGAAGAAAAGACAAACGCGCAGTAATCAAGTCAACAACTTACCGACCACAATTTTCCCGGGCAAATTGTTCACCATAGCCCAGGGGAAACTTGGACATCATGAACTGGTATATAAACCACAACATATTTTGCTCGTTCTAGTGCGAGGCAGAGAGGTTGCAAGATGCGAGGGAAGGGACCAAAGAACAACTAGAACGGCTGAAATACGCTGAACAGGAACTAGCACAGGTATTGAAGTGCCTGTTATCCGACTTGCAAGTTTTATAGCTATGAACCTTCGAAATGTTTTGAATACTTTTGTGAAGAAAGTTTTGGCTTACCAATTTTTTTGGCTATTTTTTTTGCTTATAATATACTGAGAAACCATTTGTTGAGAGCATGAAACTGTGCTCTCTATAACCTTTTTATGCACTCGTTATTGACCAATGAGAATCCAGATATTTTGAGTATGTTATAATGCTGCAGTATTACGTTTTACACCTACTTTTGTGTCACACTTTCCTTCAGTTTCGCAAGGCATTACGCAAAGCAGAGAAAGAGCTTGAGTTGCAATCGTGGAAAGCACCAGCCATATTAAAACAGTGGCTGCAAATGACTTACTCTAGAGAGCTCAGGCACTTCCAGGCGAAGAGGGCACACGCACTCAGACAGATGGAAGAAGCCAAAGAAGCTGTAAGTATTATGTGAGGCTGTTATCTGTTCAGGCTGTACACAGTTCCTCTAAACCAGATTAGCTAATCCAGGATTAAGGGTAGCCATGACTGTGACAGGCTTTGCACTACCCTTGGAATCCCTTGAAAACTACTGGAAACATATTCGTTCTCCATCTTCTCCTGGAAAACTCTTGGAATTATATAGACATATTAGGTG
The DNA here is from genome assembly GCA_030867875.1 of Actinernus sp. WN-2022. Taxonomy (NCBI): domain Eukaryota; kingdom Metazoa; phylum Cnidaria; class Anthozoa; order Actiniaria; family Actinernidae; genus Actinernus; species Actinernus sp. WN-2022. The sequence continues at coordinate 14,873 of JAOWCC010000949.1, read as the reverse complement.
AATATAGAGTGTAGAGGAACAGTCTCGATGGAGGAGGGAGAAATAGCTAAAAATAACTAGGGAGGAGGGAGAAATATCCAGAAAAACTAGGGAGGAGGGAGAAATATCCAGAAAAACTAGGGAGGAGGGAGAAAATGGGATACATGTACTTACATGTACTTACCTTTACTGTGAACCTGTCTTTGCATTGTAGTGTGAACAGATAGGTGTAGCACTCGACATCCATGTTGTTATCCTGACATCACGTTACTTACCTTTACTGTGAACCTGTCTTTGCATTGTAGTGTGAACAGATAGGTGTAGCACTCGACATCCATGTTGTTATCAGTCCTGACATCACGTTACTTACCCTTTGCTGTGAACCTGTCTTTGCATTGCAGTGTGAACAGATAGGTGTAGCACTCGACATCCATGTTGTTATCCTGACATCACGTTACTTACCTTTACTGTGAACCTGTCTTTGTATTGTAGTGTGAACAGATAGGTGTACCATTCGACATCCATGTTGTTATCCTGACATCACGTTACTTACCTAAGTTACTGTGAACCTGTCTTTGCATTGTAGTGTGAACAGATAGGTGTACCACTCGACATCCATGTTGTTATCCTGACATCACGTTACTTACCTTTACTGTGAACCTATCTTTGTATTGTAGTGTGAACAGATAGGTGTACCATTCGACATCCGTTGTTGTTATCCTGACATCACGTTACTTACCTAAGTTACTGTGAACCTGTCTTTGCATTGCAGTGTGAACAGATAGGTGTAGCACTCGACATCCATGTTGTTATCCTGACATCACGTTACTTACCTTTACTGTGAACCTGTCTTTGCATTGCAGTGCGAACGGATAAGGAAGAAGAGGAATAGCTTTATTGGTTCATTCCGTATGGCACACGACTTAACAATTGATGAAGTTGACCAATGCATTTTAAGTGCAAGGTAGCCTTTAATACAGTTCTTTAATTCACTTTTTTTTAAATAACGTGTGATCTTAATTCTCCTAACTTTAAAATAATGAGACGTTGTCCCTGATTGATAAAATATAAACGTTATACCGTTACTTATCTGTGGGTGTCTGTATTTGTGCATTGTTCGTGTTTTTATTTTCCTGACGGTTTGGCTGCCTTTCATTCGCCCTGTATATGATTCTACTTGGTACCAAAACAGTTCAAATGCTGAAGAAATCTACACTCTGTCACATCTCGTCTGTTTTAACCAATGAGAGTAGAAGTAAGGTGTGATTGACGGTCGCTTAAATACGAAAGCCACTCGTAAGCAGAGGCGGAATGAATTTCCATCTTCTTGAAGAACGACCGACTTTTGTAAGAAAATTTAACAAATTTACGATCGTTTACCGTGGTATAGAGCGGATTTCAATTGAGTGTCGGAAGTGTTTTGGTTTTGCGTTTACTAAGCTCTCCTATTGGCTGAGAAAGTAAACCAACCAATCAGAATCCAAAGCAAAACCAAACGCAAATTGCTTTTGGTTTTGCTTTGGTTTGTCATTGGCTCACAGGGAAGCCATTTATGAGTTGCTTGTGATTACTCGCTCCTATGATTGGCTGGCTGTGGGTAATTTGCGTTTGGTTTTCCTACACTCGACTGAAAACTGCTCTATCTGATGCCCTCTTATTTACCATGTTTTACGTCAACGCATGGTCAAAGTTGTTGTGGATTTTAGGAGGCGCTAGCCGAGTGAGTCCACAACGAATGTTGACCATGAGACGACCCAAAACACGGTAAATAAGAGGACATGTCACGGCAAACTATCGTAAACTTGTTTTTACAACAACGAACTAAAAATAGTGAAGCGAGGAGGGGCAAGAAGACAAGGGCAAGGGGGAAACGTGATTCTCGCGCGCTATCACGCAATCAATCTTGCGCAAGCGATCACATAATCTACCGTGGTATGTCGTTATTTCCAATGACTATCAGCCAATCAGAAAACGAGAAACTGGACAGTTGTAATGGTCCCTTTTAATAAGTGGTTGGAATGCAATTATAGTGACGTCAATCGCGGAAAAGCAACACATTGCGAATGTTTAACTCATGATTTCTTGAATAAAAGATGGCAATATAATTCAGACTTTGCAAGATGCAGAAGAGGCGCTGGTAACTACATTTTAAAACAGACATGCAAGTCCTGATACACGAGAAGTACGCGTATGACGTCATTGATGATACTTACAGTCAGACTTATTAAAGGTGTATAACAGGGATTTTGGAAACCAGGAATTTAAGTAGTACTTTCCTAACATCGAAATAGCGGGTAATGTGAAGTCATTATTGTTGTATAAATTTGGCTTTTTTTAATCACAGGTCATCGTTAGCAGAAGTAACGAATGAACTAGAAGAACGCCAGCATAGATGGTCCCAGATCGAGTCTCTATGCGGGCTACAAATCATGTCCAACTACACTCCCAGCACGTCAGGGCACGTGACGAGGCAGCGAACGGGCTCTGCCATCGCGCAGGCTCTTGCAAATGTTGCTAATATAGGTAGCGTGGGGTCGGGAAGGAAGATCTCTGAAAGCACGCCTCCAGACAAGGATTCGTTGAAGCTGACAGGTGTCCATCAAGAAAGTAAAGACCTTCCACCAACGTATTCTAGTGTTACGGTCCACACAGCAGCCGAGGAGGATGCTGGGAGTGAGAGCTCCGCTGACCAGACTAATGCGCCTGCTGACAACCCGGTATGTGCTAGTAGTATGGAACTTTGCGCCACGAAGGTAGCGCAGGAAACTGGAAGTGACGAATCACGGATTTCCAACTCAGAGCATACTTCATTAACAGTTGGTATGTTGTAGGGCATGTTTTGGCGCTAGGTACTTTTTTAAAGGGACTATGTCAGTTACTTTTAGCATCACTTTGAAACGCTGAAAATTACCTTCAAACTAAAAGAAACCAATAAATAATGGTGTAGATTTATTAAAAGCGTTTTCCTTAGTAAAATTAAGCTACAGAGAAGCTAATCGGACAACGAGGATGGAAATGGATTACGATTATGAAAATCTTGAAAAGGTTAGGCTAATGTTTTCAAGTTTTAAACTGTTAGCTTGCTGCCTCTTCGAAAATTACATCGTTTCGTATCACCGTGTATAGTGAGTATCTTTCTTATAATCAAAACATTCTACATTACAGAAAATCAGACACATCCTGGTGACATAGTCCTTTTAAGGGTTATTAAAGTCTTCAATATTATTTCTTTTATGGTGTCTGACTGATGTTGAACAATAACCTCAATGTAAGCTGCCTGAGCTTCCCTCTATGTCACAGCATATCGTACCATCTTTGTACTAAGTATGTGCCTGGTGACGTCACGTACTAAGCGATGACGTCACACACTAAGTGAATTGCCTAGCTTCTTTTGTTACTTGTTTAGACCAAATAAACCATTGTTTTGGTATTCTATTAAGAGTTTTAATAGCCTCCAGCGTTTAATTCTTTTATCATAAATATTGATTCTACATCAAGTGAATAGTTGAAGAGTAGAATATTTCTTACTTTGAGTGTTTCGTCTATGAGTTATAAAGGTTTATGTTATAACCATGCTAACGAATGTGACGTCAATCCAGGTATAATGTATTATACAGAAACATGCTGGTAGAGATACGTGACCTTTATAAACGTCTATCTTATATTTGTAGTTTATGATTCTACCAAATTTGTTGACTAAATCAGAATAGTTTCATTCACAAATAGAAATAAACTGAGTCCCCGGTGTGACGTCACATTCTTTAGCACTTTGGAAATATAAACCTGTATAACTCATAGACGCAATACAGAAATCAATAAATGTTTTACTATTCAAATATGCACTTGATGTAGTATCGATATTTATGATAAAAATTAAATCGTTAGATGCACTTCATTGCTTGGGCAAATGAGGGAACATTGTTGCTGGTAATGCTTCTTGGTTGAGCAAACGAGCGGGAAACAAGAAAAATATTTTGTTGCCAGGCTGAACAAACGAAGAAACGTTTCCCGTTCTGTTTTGTCCTAGGTTGGTGTATTTTTGTCCCCAAAAACCATACGAACGTCTCTTATTTTTGCGATTTTTAAAAGCTTGCTATTCAGTTTCTATTCAACCAAACATCGTAAACTTACTAGATGTAATTTCGACATGCCTTTCCTGGTAACGCGGTTCATTTATTATTCAACCAAACTTCGTAAACTTACTAGATGTAATTTCGACATGCCTTTCCTGGTAACGCGGTTCATTTATTATTCAACCAAACTTCGTAAACTGACTAGATGTAATTTCGACATGCCTTTCCTGGTAACGCGGTTCATTTATTATTCAACCAAACTTCGTAAACTTACTAGATGTAATTTCGACATGCCTTTCCTGGTAACGCGGTTCATTTATTATTCAACCAAACTTCGTAAACTTACTAGATGTAATTTCGACATGCCTTTCCTGGTAACGCGGTTCATTTATTATTCAACCAAACTTCGTAAACTTACTAGATGTAATTTCGACATGCCTTTCCTGGTAACGCGGTTCATTTATTATTCAACCAAACTTCGTAAACTTACTAGATGTAATTTCGACATGCCTTTCCTGGTAACGCGGTTCATTTATTATTCAACCAAACTTCGTAAACTTACTAGATGTAATTTCGACATGCCTTTCCTGGTAACGCGGTTCATTTATTATTCAACCAAACTTCGTAAACTTACTAGATGTAATTTCGACATGCCTTTCCTGGTAACGCGGTTCATTTATTATTCAACCAAACTTCGTAAACTGACTAGATGTAATTTCGACATGCCTTTCCTGGTAACGCGGTTCATTTATTATTCAACCAAACTTCGTAAACTTACTAGATGTAATTTCGACATGCCTTTCCTGGTAACGCGGTTCATTTATTATTCAACCAAACTTCGTAAACTTACTAGATGTAATTTCGACATGCCTTTCCTGGTAACGCGGTTCATTTATTATTCAACCAAACTTCGTAAACTTACTAGATGTAATTTCGACATGCCTTTCCTGGTAACGCGGTTCATTTATTATTCAACCAAACTTCGTAAACTGACTAGATGTAATTTCGACATGCCTTTCCTGGTAACGCGGTTCATTTATTATTCAACCAAACTTCGTAAACTGACTAGATGTAATTTCGACATGCCTTTCCTGGTAACGCGGTTCATTTATTATTCAACCAAACTTCGTAAACTTACTAGATGTAATTTCGACATGCCTTTCCTGGTAACGCGGTTCATTTATTATTCAACCAAACTTCGTAAACTTACTAGATGTAATTTCGACATGCCTTTCCTGGTAACGCGGTTCATTTATTATTCAACCAAACTTCGTAAACTGACTAGATGTAATTTCGACATGCCTTTCCTGGTAACGCGGTTCATTTATTATTCAACCAAACTTCGTAAACTTACTAGATGTAATTTCGACATGCCTTTCCTGGTAACGCGGTTCATTTATTATTCAACCAAACTTCGTAAACTTACTAGATGTAATTTCGACATGCCTTTCCTGGTAACGCGGTTCATTTATTAATTATATGAACTTTACATACTCGATCCCAGTCCTTTTTTTAATTCCGGAAAGGGCAATTCGGTATATACTTCATGGTAGTGTTTCGTTCAATATAGTCTCCCCTGCATAATCATTTTCTCTACTGTTTTACAGTATTATGCAGGGAGACTATATGGAACGAAACACTACCATGAAGTATTTACCTCTTTTTCGTTACGGTGGATTGTCGGTATATACTTCATGGTAGTGTTTCGTTCCATATAGTCTCCCTGCATAATCATTTTCTCTACTGTTTTACAGTATTATGCGGAGACTATATGGAACGAAACACTACCATGAAGTATATACCACTTTTTCGTTACGGTGGATTGTCGGTATATACTTCATGGTAGTGTTTCGTTCCATATAGTCTCCCTGCATAATCATTTTCTCTACTGTTTTACAGTATTATGCAGGGAGACTATATGGAACGAAACACTACCATGAAGTATATACCGGCAATTCGATTGTACACCCGTAATCCAGCGTACCTAAAAAGATGGCGGCTGTACATTTAACCACAATTCCTTGCGAACCTAACACGATCAAGATAACACGTAGAAATCATCTATTCTCTTCAATAACAGTGTATTGGCAACAGCACTTGTACTAGCTTGTTCATAAAAGGAATCTCGGCTGAAAAACAATTTTTGCTCTCAAATGATTGTTTAAGGCTGTCTCTGTGTTTGTCTCCAGTAAATTGTACACTAGATGTCATTTATGCACCGATTTTCCTGTCGATAAAACTCCTTTGAACTTCCTGCGCGCCGCCATCTTAGATTTTATGACGTCACCGTGTTGTCCCTATTGTCGGAAACAGCTCTTTTCTTGTGCAACACTGACGTCATGATCCAAGATGGCGGCGCGCTGGAAATTTAAAAGTTTATCGACAGGAAAATCGGTGCACAAATGACATCTAGTGTACAATTTACTGGGGACAAAAACAACAGCAGACTTAGGCATGCATAACAAACATGGTTTTTCAGCCGAGGTTCCCTTTAAGATTTAAAACCTCTATCGCGATCGGATTTAAAGTTTTTCGCGCGCAAACTGTGTTGCTACACAAGGGGATGGTCACGTGATCTGAAATGGGACAACATTGAGCCAAGCTGAACGTCTATTCCTTTTTCATTCTAATCATAATGTAGTCATGCCCTCCAGAGCAACGTCTGTTTACGTCACATGATCTGAATTGGGTAGCAACAGAGTTAGCTGATTACAACGTGTTTTCCAAAATGTTTCATCGATTGCCCGATTGCCCAACATATGTAGCGCAGCAACATTTTAAAATGCTTTTGAAATATTTAAATTTTTTTGCTGCTCGGATGCAAATGTTGCACAAGGAACCATTTTGGGAAATACTGAAATTCTCATGTTTTCGCAATGTTTTCTTGTTTGTTCGGGTAAAAAAAATTGAAATGCGATTCTGATAGTTGTAATTAAATGACACTCCAACTTTATTTCTTACAGTAGTAACCAATGGATACGATCATTCAGGTTCTTCGGGGTCCCATGAAGAGCCTGTCAGTTCTGCTCAGAAAAGCAGTGGAGATGTTAAGACTAGGACTAGTATAACAAAACTCCTGCTGCCTGTGAAAGAAGATGGACAAGGCGAAGCAACCCCTCTGACGAACGGAAACTCTGATTCACCGCCTGGGAATAAATATAAAAAAAGACTGAGTTGGTTTAGTAAAAGGCAGGATTCTTTCAGTGAAGGCGAGTCGTCGACGGATAATGATGAAGAATGTAGGAGGAGGAAAATCAAGTGGCGGTGGAAACGTGCGGCAATGAAATCGACGGCGAAAGATACTCGAGAATATCACAAAACTGAAGGCAAGACATCTAGATCAGCATCCAGCGAGAAACTCAAGATCTCTGGATCTCAATCGAGTGAGAAGCTTAAGATCTCTGGATCTCAATCGAGCGAGATGCTTAAGATCTCTGGATCCCAATCGGGTGAGAAGCTCAAGGCGGGATGAAGATAAGAGATGTACAATCTGTTATTAATCCCAGCCCTGGTGAGATCTTGGTTTCAAGCAGCATAGATGCAATTGCACTCTGCTAAAACTATTTGGTAGTTTCCATTACCAGTACGAGTTGAAGAGGATACCCAAGATCAAACACCACTATTCACCGTAGTATGGGGAACTAGCCTCCGATGCAGACGTGTGGTAATTATATTTGGTAATTTTTGGTAAAGGCAATCTGCTGTCGTTAAATATGAAAAAAAAAATTCAGTATGAATGCCATTTGTGTGAGTCTACGACGAAATTCGACCATTTCGTTTGGCACTTTTTTGTCTTCCAAATTAAAGAGCATACAGTGGCGAAAATATCCAAATCAGTGAAAAATATTACCAAAGGACGAAATTTCAAAACTTTTCTTTCTGCTTTTTTCAAAACTTTGTTCTTTTCTTTCCTTTGTGGAAATAGTCAAACATTGTACTTGACTTATAAGTTCGCGCGAAGGTTTGTGTGAAAAGCATGTTGAGTCACATAAAAACTCAAGATTCGGACTCCAAAAAATAAGACTTCCCGTCGTCATATCGAAAAACGGTTTGGACAAGTTGTGGAGGACACTGAGGGCCAACAATTTTTAAAAATGCCCTTGCCCTAGGTCTCACCATATGCAGTCAAAGCCTGGTTAATATGTAGCCTTTTTCTTGTACCCCTCCCCCCGTGTTTTTCTCGAGTCGTGTTTTTGTTGTGGAGATCAATCTGAGAAATACATAAAAACAAGAACAGACAATTTAAGCTATATGGAAACTTAAGTTGTTTAAGAGTGTTGGTTCGACCGCGAGAATCGAACCCTGGACCTCCCATACAACGCTTCTAACTGACGCGACAATAAGCATTAATTGCATTTTTCGGGGTTGGGGATGGTAAAAGACTCTTCCAAAGAATGCCACAGAATTCGTAAACTATTTAAAAGACTTAGTGTTTGTATTATTTACAGATAGTCCATAAGAAAGAATGATTTAGTTAACATAAATGTCACTTTACCCACCACGTGGTATCTACTAACCTACCATAGACGACATCGATATAATAATTACTTATGTTGCTATGGCAACTCTAGCAGCGACATGTACACTGTGTTAGTTGTCCGTCAATTCACTGTTGCCATGCAAATCGTATTTTTTTTAAAGCCCAAAAAATTTTATCACACGTATCGGCTAACTGAAAAGAAGAGTCCCATTGTAAAGTTCCCGTACGTAAACAAAAGCACGGGCGCGCAAAGCATTACAGCGAGAGGGTCTGTAAGGGTCTTATTCTGGCTTCGGTCGCTGCCGTTCACCCCAGTTTTGTAAATTACTTGACCAAACTGCTATCGTTAAACGAGAAAATATATTCAAAAACTACAAGTTAAGGCAAGCCAATCTGTTGCTTTAATTCCATGGTGTTTATACGTACAGAATATCACATTTAGTGCATCGGTTATTCCTCCTTAACAGGTTGTCAGACGAAGAAGTTCGCGATGGTGTACTTTGTTTTTGTTTTTTTATATTGGGTTTTAGCAAAATAGCACCTTTTATGTACTGGGTTTGGTGATATTTTACATTCTCGACCCCAGATTTCTTACTGCGTATGCTTGACGATCTGGGGGTCGAGATATTTTATTCATACATCTGAAATGTTGCTCATTTCCAGTCTTTACTAAAGAAAGAGAACAAATAGGGGGAAGTGGATGTAAACATGTTCTTGTAGTTTACCCAGTTTCTTTAGCGATGACTTGAGATCGAGTTCAACCGACCGAACAGATAAGATGGCGGCTTGTACCTTTACCCACAATCCTTTGTGCGCGAAAATCTTTAAATCTGTTACAAAAACTGTTGGCAGTTTTAAATCTAAAAGTGCATAGAAGCCCTAGCCAGTACATGAAGTGGATAGTCCAACGGTAGAATATTTCTTGATTTGAGTGTTACGTCTACGAGATAAAGGTTTATATTTCCAATATGCTAATGATGTGATGTCATCACAGACATACTTATTATACAAAAGCATGCTGGTAGAGACAAATGAGCTATTTTTAAATTTTAAGCTATATTTTAAGTAATGGTCCAGATAAGAACTATAGTGCTCCACGGTCAAGGAATGTTAAAAGGTGTTAATTTTCTATTATGCTTTTTTGTAATGTCATTGGTTGATGCTTATAAATTCAATAGAAACCCATCGAAATAATGCCTTTTAATTCAATATTTTTTTGTGGCTTAAATTTATTTTTGATCGAACTAACTATGGTTTAATTTCGAAGAATATCGTGTGGGGAGGAAGTTTTCAAATTTGTGATTGAAAAATCTTTTATTTTCTCTATATCCGATTGGCTGGATGGTGGATTGTCTAAGTTTTCACCGAAAAAAGAGCCAATAGCATAAAAAAATATTTTATTTTCGAGATGAAGTTTGGACTGTAGACACCTAAAGCACGAAGGCATATTCAAGCAAAATCGTATGTGAGGGAGGCTCATTGCCGCAGAACAATGGATTCTACTACAGTTCTTATCTGGACCATTACTAAGCTTATCAAAGTGATTTTACACACAAACGAAATCTAAATTAGAAAATAGCTTAATTCGCAAGCAAAAAGAAACTCAGCAAATGTCGGTGATGACATCAAGATTAGTATATTGGAAATATAAACCTTTATCTCGTAGACGCAACACCCAAATCAAGAAATATCCTACCGTTGGACTATCCACTTCATGTACAATCGATATCAAAGATAACTGGCTAGGGCTTATATGCACTTTAAAAACAAGCCAGTACACGTGCTGTTGCCAATACTCTGTCATTGAAGAGAACGGAGGGTTTCTACGTGTTATTTTCATTCGCAAGGGATTGTACAGCCGCCATCTATTTATGTGCGGTGGATTGAATATTTATAACAGGGGTTATTGTTTTTATATCGGTTGGTAAATGGGTTTCTTACGCTTGAATATATTGTTGTTAATGCAATCATAAGATTATGATTTTGTGTGAAGAAGTGTGTAGTAATATTTAATCAATTATGGCTGTGATAAAAAGTATCTTAATATAAATTTCAATAGCCCACTTCCGAGATATGCCTCACTTCCTACATACAAAAGAATCGATACGAGGCTCCGTGCATAATGCTCAGTCGTTTGTGACAAGACTACAGCACGTCTGTAGTTTGTCACGAACGACTGAGCATTATGCACGGAGCCTCGTATTGATTCCTTTGTACGTAGGAAGTGAGGCATGTCTCGGAAGTGAGCTATTTAACGAAAACGCAAGTTGGTGACTGACAAATATTGTCGATCCTTGGTCGATTCCTGGTTAAGTAATTGTCCGCGCAAGAGGTAGGCATATGTTATGCATGGATGTAAAATGGTGCTAATTGTGGTATTGTTTCAATCTATCTAAACTTGAAGAATATAATTTTTTCTCATTTTGTAAACAGATTTGAATTGCATCTAGTGAAAACTCTCATAACTTTCAATGACGAACTTTCAATATGGGGAACATTTTTAAATTGAACGTTTTCTTGGTTATTGTTTTGCACTCTTCTGATTGGACAAAATGTTTTCACACAAAAGAGCTGTACCTTTAAAATGCATTTTTAGTCCATTTAATTTCAGAAATTTATGATTTAGCGGTTGACGAGTTGTCAGTATGAAAACAGAAAATACTAAAGTGGGGAAAGCAAATTGCATCTGAACAATAAATTGTGCCTACCTCTTGCGCGGACTGTTACTTAACACTTATACAAAAAGCATAGGCACAAGGCGCCATTAGTTCCTAATGCTTGTGAATATCGATGTATTTGCTGATATAGGATTTTTTTATATCGTTTATGTAAACTGAAACACTAGTATTTTTTTAAATAACAAATGCCTACCCTGACGTCATGTAATTAGCATTTGGTGAAATTAAAACCTGTAATTCACTGGCACGGAAATCAAACCCAGAAATATTGTACCATGTAACTATTGATTTGATGTAGAATTGCTATTTGAGATAACTAAGTATGGTTCATAGCTATGGACACTAACAACTATGACAATAAATGTGTCAAATTCATGAACTGTTGAACCTTTTCTCCCGTCGCTTTGACGTGTGCCTTATCCAATTTTTTTTTTTGTCACTGGAGGACAACAAAATTGGAATGCATGTGAAGTGATGCACGTAGCACGGCAGTTAGGAACCAATCAGAACGCTCATAACCAGTGGGTGTGTAGCATTTAAGACAAGCCGACCTGATAAGAAGCCAATCTTTGGATATTGTAGAGCCTTTTCCGTGTTGGATTGGACGGCTAAGAGAACAAATGTAAATAACAAGAAATACAAAGGTAAACTTTCAACTGGAAAACCTTGTAGTTGCACTAAAATATGAAGCCAAACATGCAATGGACCTTTTGCAGGAATGCAATCACATAGTTGTACTTGAGGGCAAAACAAATCTTAATTCATATATTTAAAGGGACACGGTCATGACTGCGCATGTGCGGGTTTTGGGCAGTTTAATGATATGCAAAAACGCTTGGAGTTGTTTAGTTCGCCGATGCACGTCACAGAACAACAACACTTGCTCGAAGATTTTCAAGAATCTGACTTAACACTAGAGTGCACTAACATGTGAGATTGCCGTGATATCGACGGATTGGTTACTTCTCGTTCCTCCCGATAGAAAGCATACCAACCTCGTCCCCAGGTCTTCTCGGTCAGATCCAAGATGGCGGCTACTCAGAGAGAAGACCCTGGTCATACTCAACTTGAATACGTCCGTCGGCCGACGATTTCAAGTTTGGATGGATTAGTAACCACGCGTGCTATTCATCATCGTGCCCCTTTAAGGCACTTGTCAGTACGAGATCTATATTGTTATTAGCAAAACCTGTTTGTAAATGCTATTTTCCACCTTCAATCGATCTTTCTAAAACAGCGTTTTAAAGATCACGAGATCAATTCATTCGTTAACGAAGTATTATATCAGCACGTGACTGTTTCTTGCAAAAGGCCTATTGGAGTGAGCACACTTAATTCGTAAAATAGCCTTTGTTTTGTTTGTAACACTAAAACAATTCAACATTAGTATTTACGTGTTTAGAAGTGCACACTATTATTGATTGACAAAACTATTGGATGGTTGGGTATTCTGATATTACGTAGAAAAAAAATTATTATAGAAGTTGTAAACTACATTCTCTTCTGATAATGAATATTTAAGAACAAATTGTAAAATAAAATTTTGCTTTTATTACATAGATTATCCATCGTTGCTTTGTTGTTCCTAGTAATGAACGAGATCACGAGCTCATAAGGAGAGGAATCGCTCCCTTAATTAATTCATGAAATGACAATATAAACTAACTAAAACCCTACCCTGAACCATAAAAAAACCTAACCGGTCAGTAAACAAGAGCTTACCCACCTAGACCTAGAGTTTTCAAGAAAATGGAGGTAAAAAAAAAAAGGGGGGATTTTTTGGAACTCGAACCCCGCTCCTCCTACTCATAAGGCAAATGTCGCAACCACTTCACTAAACAACATCGTCACTCAATAAGCCTTTTCAAGAAAATGACGCATCATGGGTAATCATGATCAGGACTAAGATGATGGAAAATGCAGTGTTTGTATGATGTAAAATAATTTCCTTAAAATTTCAGTTCTGTGAAATTCATAAATTGTAAACTTACGATATTAGGCAAAATATTTTACTGATAAAATTTGAGTCATGTAGCTGTACTAGAAAGAGAGCAACCGTATTTTCTAATTTCCATACGTTAATTTGTCGGAATATTTTTTACACAAATGTATATAAACTAAAAAGTGTAACTGCTCGCTTTCTAGTAGTTATAAAATGCTGAAATTTGATCAGTAAAATATTTTGCCTAGTATCTTAATTTTACAATTGATGAATTTCACAGAACTGAAATTTTATAGAAATTATATGACATCAGATTCTCATACAAACACTGCATTTTCCATCATCTGATTTTTCATCATCTGATTACCCATGATGCATCATTTTCTTGAAAAGGCTTATAGCTGTCAATTTTTAAAATTATTTTTAAACGACTGATCTATGTATTTTTAGCCAATCAGAATGAGTGAGCGATTCTCTCCTTAGGCTGGAACATAATTATTAGCACACGTGGGATGGATGAAATCAAAGTAAAGCCTTCAAGGAAATCATTGCATATCTTTCAGTCAAGCATTAAAGGAGGGGACTTCACTGTTTGAAGCCAATTAATAGCCACCAATCAAACATTGATTCCAGACATGCGCAAAACCATGACACATCGCCTTAAAGAAACAATATGTAAAAACTAGGCACAATACATGGTTTGCACTCAATCCCCAGAGATTCAAACGACAAAGGGCATGGCGGCCATGTTGGTGTACAGAACATAAGAAGCTAACGAAGAATCTATTAACTGTACACCAACATGGCGGCTAGACGTAACGTGCAAAGGGTCTATATACCTTTCCCGCATTCGATGGAACAATGGCACCAAGTCGAGATTGGGGTAGTAAATGTATGAAAATGTCTACTCCAATCTCGACTTGGTGCCATTGTTCGTGGGCATTGGAGCGGAATGCGGGAAATGTCTATTTTATTCAGATCATCGTTAATAGAGGGGAATTAAACCCAGCGACCTTCTTTGTTATAGTAAAGAATGTGTTGTAAAGTGGTATGCTGTAGTGCTATGTGTGCACGCCCTACGAGGGAAAGAGAAAAAATCTGACCGAAGTGGGACTGTTCTCTTTCTATTCAACCGTGACCGTGTACAAAACACAATAGATATTGGAATATGTTGACCAATCAGCCAATAGAAACGTGGGTTCAGTCGTCCAGGCGACGCTAATGAGCTATGACCGTGCACAATCTTTTGTCTTGCCCCCTTCCAACATAAATCGCAGCGCCTTTGTTAGTTTGCCGGGTTTCCTAACCATTCCACTCTGTGTAGACCTTTATCACGCAGCGGCCATCTTGAATAAAACCTTTGTCCTTGCCCGTCCAGCCTCCGTTCAAAAGTTTTAGAACGAGGCTGGACGGGCATGAACAATGGTTTTATTCAAGATGGCCACCGCGTGATAAAGGTCTGTTAAGGGAGTGTTCATTATTTATGGTTTGGGGGGGGGGGGGGGGGAGCGGTTAAATCATATGGGGGGGAGCGGTTAAATCATATGGGGGGGGAGGCAATTTTTTTAAAAGTGCTTTTGTAGGGGGGTCATCAAATATTTTACCTACTCCTTTTGGGGGGGGGGGGGGGGGGGGGGGGGGGGGGAGGGTCATCAAAGTTTTGACATTCCTGTCATGTAAAATGTAATGAAATTGTTGTTGTAATGCCAAGCCAATGTTTA